>VWYE01023837.1:0-18982 GCA_013398995.1 Alaudala cheleensis
GGCTGGAGCACCAGCACTATAAGTACCAAATGTGGGAGCCCCAGCAGTTCTCCAGTTTCCCTTGGAAATGGGAAAGGCTAAAATTCCTGGACTCCAGCCTGTTCTCACTGCTCTGGTCTTTAGAGGAAACCCTTCTCTTGACCCTCTTCCTCAGCCAAGGAGAAATCCCAGCCTTCTGGGATATGAAATGACTCCAAGTGCTGCTGGTCCCAAGCCAAATCTTCCCCCAAGGGATGTGCCCCAAGGAAATGCCTGCTCTGGACTGGGATGGACTGTGCTTCAGCAACTGCAGCATGGACATCACAGGACATGGAGCCTGGAAATCCTGAGTGTTCTCCTGCTGTGAATAACCCAAGGAAAGAGGCACAGGTGCTTGGCTGTGTTGGCAGAATCACAGTTCTGTGGGTGCCCAGTCTCAGGGCTGTGTCTGACCCAAAGTCCCTGCTCAGGAGATGTTACAGTGTGTGTGCACCAAGTGCTGCTCCTCGGAGCAAGAGACAGGGATCATCCCAGCTACAGACCCACAAAAGTTTTCTTTCATGGGCTTTCCTATGGGATGAAAACAGCTCTAGAGCAGCAGGGACAAAACCAGCTGTGGGGTTGGATGAGAGCCCTTCTGCCACTGGACCCTTCCCACAGGACTCCCAAAATCATCAGGGTGCTGGAGTGAAGGTCCAGCACAATCTCACTGCCATTTCCTTTTCATTTCTATTCATTTTAACCCCCATACAGAGCTGAGAAGAATCCAAGGACTCCAGCAGGAATAAGATATTAACAAATGTTTTGGTGCTTCAGGCTGGTGGAGTATAAAACACAGTGAGGAGGATACACCTGACATAGCACTGGGAAATTGCACCAGTTTCAGCTCATAGAGCTCATGGTCCTGCTGTGCTGCAGAGGAAGGTGCCATAAACCACCTCCTACAATGTCCCCCAGCCAACCTTTGCACTCCTTGTACAATGTTGAGACTATGCCAGGAACTGCAGAGCTGCAGAATTGCTGTGGGATTGATGGATTTTATAGAATATGTGTAGGTCAGTACCACTACACTGAGGTGTTTTTCTACTGTGGAAAGACAAACCAAGCAGTAACTGGGGCAAATCTCCTTCCTAAAGGAGTAGGCAGAGGTGGATGCAGTGAGACCCCTTCCTATTCTGGGTAGGATATAGAAAGGGTGAACTCAGGACACTCTTTCCATTTCCTGCTCTCACTCTTCCCACAGCCTTGTTGCCATCTCCCGACCTCTCACGTGCCAAGGAACACCTTTGCCTTCACGAGTGAATCTGTCCCTGTTCCAAGTGTTTTCAAGCCAAAACCAGTAAAAACTGGTCCAGGGTGGTGGCACTGATAAGGGAGCCACCAGCCTCCACCATGGACTCAAGAGGCAGCTCCAGCCTGGTCCTATTGCTGGTGTGGGAGGCAGCAACCTGCTCCAGAAGTGGATCCTAGTGCCATGAAAAGGGATACAGGAGCTCCCTGCAGGGCAGGAGGACTTAGGGGAATGCTTGCCTGGGACTTGGAAAAAGGGGGACTCTGTTTTTCTTGCCTGGGAACATCTGCATGGCAGGCAGACCCTAAAAGGCCCTGTCCTTTCATGAAGGGCCAGCTTCCCAGCTCCCTGCCATGTCTCCTTTCCCTGGAAGGATGGGAGACACATACCTTGAAAAGTTTTAGGGAACCAGCTCTGCTAGGAGATCTGTGAGACTGTGGTGGGAGAAACAGGGCCTTCAGCCTCATGTAAGTTCTGGTGGGTGGCTGCTGAAGGCCTCTGGCTCAACCCCTCACTCACAGCAGGACTGTCACCAGCTGCAAGACACCATCCCAGGGTGATGTTTGGTGGGTCAGGACAACTGGGAAGAGCTCTGAACTTCGTTGTCTTGGGGTGATTTCATAATGATGCTTTATTCCTTAACTGTCTGCTTTACACCCAGAGAGCAGCTGCTGTAGCTTTGAGATGGACCNGCCATGTCTCCTTTCCCTGGAAGGATGGGAGACACATACCTTGAAAAGTTTTAGGGAACCAGCTCTGCTAGGAGATCTGTGAGACTGTGGTGGGAGAAACAGGGCCTTCAGCCTCATGTAAGTTCTGGTGGGTGGCTGCTGAAGGCCTCTGGCTCAACCCCTCACTCACAGCAGGACTGTCACCAGCTGCAAGACACCATCCCAGGGTGATGTTTGGTGGGTCAGGACAACTGGGAAGAGCTCTGAACTTCGTTGTCTTGGGGTGATTTCATAATGATGCTTTATTNTGAATTATTTTTCCCCTCTTCCCAAAGAAGGGCAGCCACCATCTTTGCCCCTCAGCCACATGGTGAGGTGGGGGTGGGGTGTAAGGTTAATTTTTTTTATTCTTTCTGTGCTCTGTGGGTGTCTTGCTTTGTTTCTTTACTTTCTTTCACTTTCATCCCCTAGTATCCATTTCTCTCACTGGCAGAAGAAAAGAGAGTTATGGAAGCCCTTTCTCCTTAGAGGAAACCCTCATTCCAGGGCACTTCCTCCTGAAATTTGTCTCCAAAACCAAGACCATCATCCTTNTTCCCTTCCCTTCCCTTCCCTTCCCTTCCCCTCTTGAGAAAGGACCAAAATGAAAATCCATCAACTTTGGCTGCTGTGGGGTGGGGTGTAAGGTTAAATTTTTTTTATTCTTTCTGTGCTCTGTGGGTATCTTGCTTTGTTTCTTTACTTTCTTTCACTTTCATCCCCTAGTATCCATTTCTCTCACTGGCAGAAGAAAAGAGAGTTATGGAAGCCCTTTCTCCTTAGAGGAAACCCTCATTCCAGGGCACTTCCTCCTGAAATTTGTCTCCAAAACCAAGACCATCATCCTTCAAAGCTTTTGTGACACCCAGAGCTGGTAGAGAACATGCTGAGGAGACCTGGCCAACCCCAAATCTGCCTTGGACATCTTCCACCACAATGTTCGCTCTGCTGATCTGAGATCTGGAAGTTCACACCCCAGGAGGTGTTTTGAAGGGATTCCAAGGCTGGCAGGGAGATATAAGACAGAGGAGTTTCCATGGAAAAATGTTTATTGCTTAAAATTGGCCTCTAATGGCAGGGATTACAAGAGAAAGCTCTCTAAGCTGCAACCAGGGATGAAAGTGCTCATTAGCACACCGTGCATCATTAACAAGCCCCAGAAAAGCTGGGAAAAGTTCAGCTCCTTGATGGTGACATTAAACTGGCAGGAAGGTCTGTTATCTGTGGGGACAAGGTTCCCCAAGCTGGGACAGTAAAATCCCTGATGAAATGCATCCCACAGCTAATGCACTTCCTGAGACTCACCCCAGGGCAGAAGAGCTCTGTTAGATGAGGGAGACACTCTGGGATGAGTCTGGAGGGGCAGTCTGGGAGCTGGCAAATCCATCTGATGGAGAGGAAACCCCTGTAACATGCAAGATGGGCAGTGACATTCTTCCCTTCACACCTCTCAGGGTATCATTAGACCCTCTTGTGATCCCTCCCCATATCCCTGTTGCAGAGCTGGATGAGGGCAGCCCGGGAGGGGCACTTGGGATCTGTCAACAGCAGAAAAGAGCTGGACCTGCAGCCCTCATCCAAGCTGGGTGGGAAGGAGCAAGGGAAGGAATGGGACCAGCCCCTTCCCCACTCAGACATGGGTCTTAGTGCCCATGGGGTCAAACACAGAGTCTCTGGCTGGGATGGAGATATTTGGGAGGGCAATAGAACAGCTGGGTTTCTGTCCCCTGGATCTCTGAGAACACATGGAAACGTGGCAGGAGCTGAAAGGAGCTGTTTGGGACTAGAACTAGAGATGATCAAGTACCCAAAGCAAGATGCTCTTCTTGTCATGTGCCACAGAAGGTCTAGACCATGTCCTGAGACTTGTTCCTCTCCTGCATGATGGCTCTTGGAAGGGGCAGAGGGCTGAACACTCAACACAATTTCTAGATGAAGATTTCCTGGAAGTGTGGCTGAAACCCCTCCTGTTTCAGCTCCCACTGGGATGATGTGTGGCTCCTGCTGAGCCCTGCCTCCATCTCCTGGCTGTCCTTTCACTTGCCCCTGAGCTGTCTCCATCATAAGATATGAAATCCACTGGTCAGTGTAATGGGTATCAACACCTTCTCCTTCTCTCAAAATGTGTAACTTCCAAACAGAGCTGGAAAAATAGATCCTTCTTGCAAAAATATCTAGAGCCAAACCAAGGCCAACCTCTCTGCTCATCAAGGTGCAACTGATCAGAGGGGGTCCCTCCCTCCCTCCTTCCTCCTGTCATTCCCTCCAAGCTGCTGCATCATGGGCCGTTCAGCTCTGGCAAAGATTCCTGGGCAAGGATCCACAGGGTGGGATTCATCACAACAGAGCACCAGCTCAACCCCAGCTGCAGCAGTGTCCCTGTCAGGGAAGAAAAAGAGGGGTAATGAGGAGAGCTATGGGGCAGAGTGACTCCTGGATACAAGCACCACATCCATCTTCCTGGCTCCAAAGGGTCAGGCAGAAATCTATCCCCAAAATCACCTCCCTGCCCGGGCATGACCCACTCTTTCCTCACTGCACTTCCCAGCACTGAGAGAGGTGGCTGATCCAGCACTCAACATCCACTTGCACAAGAGATGATGGGTGCTCCTCCCCTTGTCCCCACCTCCCTCCAGTGACCTGGATAAATGACTGATCTCTAATCAGAGGATCCATCTCTCCAGAGGGAATGAAGCAGAAGCTGCCTGAGGGAGAGGGCTGTCCCAGCAAGGGCAAAGTGCTGACAGTGGGAGAAGAAACTCCCTGGAAACTGTGTAATGTTCCCTGGAAGCTGTGAGATGAAACACACACCTTTACTACATGCAGAAATACTCAGAAATTTTAAATTTTAAAAAGTAGGAAAACACAAACACCCAGTTGTAATAATAGCCTCTTCCTATATGCAGAGTGCTGGGTGAGGGGAAATCAAGCAGTTTTCCCAGGATATGATCTCATATCAGCACTCCAGGGAAGGGGAGCATCCCACTGCCACAATCATGCCCCATTTCCATCACTGCTGGGGACAGGTGAGAGAACCAGAGCATTTCTGAGATGTCCTTGCACACAAACCTTCTGTTGCTGATCTTCTTTAGAGCAGAAGGGGAACTCCATCCCCCTTGTTTTCATTTTTGGGAATAGGGTTTCTCCCCAAAGGACAGGTTTGTGATGCTTCTGAACAGCCCCAAACCCACCGTGCCTCAATCCCTTCCAAAGGCAAACTCCACAATTGGTTTATCCAAGCCAGTGCAGGGCTCATCCCTCTGCTGCCTCTCCCAGCTCCAGGGACTGCAGCAAGGGATGGTTTAGACCCTCATCCCACACATCCCTTCACATGGTTGCATCTTCCCCATCTTGATTATTTTCATCCTGCCAGTTACCAGCCACCTCCTCAGTGGAGGGAGAGGTGGTTCCACTTTTCCAACAGATCCAAAGGCCCACATGTCCATGTGATCAGCCCCAAGGATTTGCTCCATTTGCTGTGAAGTCCACATCTCCCTCTGCTTTGCAGAGGCTGTCAGAGCTGGAGCTGGTGCCACACCCCCACCAGAGAGCTCCACAGCCCATCTCTGCACACACATTCCCCAGCCACATCACCCTTTAATTTTTTTAAACTCCTGGGGAGGGATTCAGAGTTCAGACTGGGTCAGACCAGATGGGGGTTTGAGGGAAAATGGCAAAGTCTTTGCCCAAAAAATGCCTTTATTTCCTGTTGGGCATGAATGAAAACTTGTTTTTACCTCCCTCTGCCAAAGGGGCGGGTATCCAGCCAGCCCATTCACTGGGATGCAAAAAAGAAATATGGCTGTGCCAGTTTCAGAAGGAAGACCCCAAATATGGGTCAGGAGTTTCTGCCACACTGGTCCTTCTCAGTATCAATACAACCTTCTTCAGCCAACTGAAAAGCCAAAGCGCAAGAGCAAACCCCAGAAGTTTGAATTTCCATGATCTCCATGCCATGGCCAGGTTACAAACCTGAGCATCTTCTGCACAGTGGGGCTGGGAGCACCTCGAGACACCTTGTCCAGTGACCAACAGCTCAGTCAGGACCTTGTCAGGGACACTCCCTCAGGACAGGGTCACCAAGGGGCCATGCAGCCACAGCCCGAGCCCCATGGTCTCAGCTGGGAACCTTCCCCAGGCACTGCAGATGAGGGCTTTGGAGACCTCTGGTCCTGCCAGGATCCAGGGGGGCCTGGCAGCTCCAGGGTCTTCATGCCACATGGAACTGGACTTTTTGCTGTTCTGCAAGAGAAGTGCAGGAGATGAAGGCAAACCCTTCCCAGGACTGCGGCAGCCCGTAGCTCCCCTGCGTGCCCTGGGACTTGGCAGGAGCTCTGGAGCGGCTGGGTGGGTTAGGCTGGATGATCCAACCACCTTTGGAGGCGGGTACTCTAAAAAACGCCGGGAGAAGCACAGCCGTGACTGCACGCCAGGCTGGCTCCTCGCCCGCAGCCTTGGCAGGAGGTGCGAGCGGGCGGGCAGACAGCATCCCGGCTCATCCCGCCGCTTCCCGGCTCATCCCGCCGCTTCCCGGAGCATCCCGGTGCCTGTCGCAGCTCCAGGCTCGGCACCGGCCGCAGCGGAGGTAGGCTTGGGCTGGGGAACGGGGTGTGGGTGTTTCTGCTGCTGCTGCAGGGAGAGCCCCCATTCCCGGGGGATGCTGAGCGGCCCTTTTCCAGCAGAGAAGTGAGTCGGTCAAGTGCTGTGGCAAAAACAGCATTTGGTCTCCCAGGCATCATCCCACGGTTATCCCCAGCTGGCTCCGGAGTGGCTGGCACAGCGCTGCCAGGGACAGGCAGTTTCTGTATCCCCTCGGGGTTATTCCCGTCTCCTTGGACGATGAGGAGTTAACTCCCCATCAGCCCGATGAGGCTCAGCCTATGTTTGTGCAGTGATTCACCCACAGCCCCGCGGGGAGCACGGTGCGGGCCGGGCTGTTGGATAAAGAGCCGAACTAGGGAGGCTGGGAGCACAGCGAAGATTTTGGGAATGGAGAACAGAGGAGGGGAATGAGGGGGTTCTTCTGATCTTCCTGTCCTGCTGTCCCTCACTGGGGACAACCTGAGCATTGCAGCAGATGCCCTGGTGGCTCCAACCCAGCTTTGCTGTGGGCTGTATGGTGGGAAGATGAAGGGTTCCCGTGGGAGATACCCAAGTGCATGTCCAGTGTGGGATTGCAGTGTCCATGGGCACGGGGATACACTCACAGCCAGGCCAGGGACAAGCAGAGTGCTGGCAGGAGAGTTCTGTGGAGAAGGCTGGTTGGAGTGGATGCCTGGAGATCATTCTCTCACCACTGTCTGGGTGCCAATTTTGAGTCCTTCCAGGCAGCAAGATGACACTGTGGGATGGCTCCTACCCCTTCTACCCTGGAGCCAATGCCTGCTTCCCCTTTGACACCACCCGGGCTGTCATTATCACCGTATTCCTCTCCATGTTGGTCACCTTCCTCATCATCCTGCCAGGGATCCGGGGCAGGGGGGTAAGTGCAGGGGCAAGGGCAGTCCAGACCTCTGGCCCTGCCTATGCATCCCACACTCCTCCTCCTTCCCAGCCTCCATAACAGACTTGGCAAGCAAACCTGCCCACAGGTTTATGGCCAGAGCCCTGGGATCTCTGGAGAGCCACGAGGCTGAGCTCCAGCCCATCCCAGCATGAACACTCATCCCAGAGACACCAGGCTCTACCACCCCAGATTTCTGAGGAAGCTTGATCTGATCTTGGCTAGATCTCTCTGTGAACAAGCCGACATGATTTCACCACAGTAGAATAGCAGGGTGAGGCTCAAAGATCTCACCCCACCTTCCCAGAAGCCTCAATAAAAGAAGGAGGTGTGTACCGGGCATGTCCCAGCACTGCTCACCAGTTTCTCTGTGGCCAGCAGACCCTGCTGTGAACCACATCAGGTGCTTGTTGTGTGCCTGGTTTTGCAGCAGGGCTGGCTGAGGGGCTTCTGTCCCCCAGGGGACACTCTACACATGGCTGGTCACTCCCTTTTTCCACAGCTGTGGCCAGCTGTCAGCATGTCCAAACAACATGAGGTTTGGATAAGTGTGGAAATTGCAGCTGAAGGCTGTTAAAAGGGAATGTCTCCACCCTCCTTCCCAAGAAAAGGGATGTCACATCTTTCTCCAATGGGTTCTTCTGATCTTCCTCTGTCTGGATCTCCCTGCCTCCCCCCCACCACAGCAGGGATGCCCCGGTGTACCCCACACCACCCTCCCACGAAGCACATGGGTCTATTTCTCACCATTTGATGTTTCTCAGTTATGTGCTTGGTGCTGAGGTCCCCATGGTAAGATCTGACTGACACCTGTCCCTCCACTCTGTTCTCCCCTCACAGCGACTCTTCTGGTTCCTGCGGCTGGTGCTGGGGCTCTTCATGGGAGCAGTGATCCTCAGTGAGTCCTGGGGTCCTGGGGGGAGCTCAGGGATGCCCAGGAAATGGAGGGGAAAGGTGGGGGAGGCTGGATAGGTCAGTCAAGGGCCAAGTCCAGCCCTAGGATGGGTTCATGGGGAAGATGGACACATGTCTTGTGACTGGGAGGTGGTGCCGGCAATTGGTGGAGGTCACCCATCTGCCTCCAGTCTGAAGACTGGTGGTCGTATCCAGGGCAGTTACCAAAAGCTCCCCACCAGCTTCCAGGGAATTCAGGCAGATTGGCAGGGGTTCAGATGAGAAGCAGTGCCCAGACAGTGCCCTCACACCAGCCCCCCTGCCACCAGGGCTGGGATCTCCACTGCAGCTGGGGAGAAACCAAATGGGGCTTTTGGGGTCGTGGGTTGGGGTTAATATTGAGGAGGACATAGAGGACTTCTGCCCCTTGGGGGTAACAGCCCAGTGCTGACCTTGGCATGAGGTGGGTGATGCTCAGACCACAGTGACTGTTCTGGTAGGTGCTTGCAGCACCAGACATTTTGCTGCCAGGCCGTAACTAACCCCTGAGGTCTTCACAGCTGTCCAGTTCACCAGAGACTGGGAGACTGGCTGGGTGCAGGCAAACACCTCCTACAAGTCCTTCAGCCCCGTGCAGGTGAATGCAGACATCGGGCTGCACATCGGCCTGGCAGGGCTGAACATCACGCTCAGGGGTGAGTCTGATCACACTCAGGGCTGAGTTCCCCACCTGGAACCCTGCAGTGGCCACGGCCCCAGGAGCTCTACAGCTGCTCTTGGTCCGGGGGCCCTTGGTGTGTCTGGAGGCTGCTGGGACCCAGCTGTGCCCCTGTTCCTGGCTGGCAGTGCCCAGGTGCTGGCACAGCGGCACCTCAGCTTCTCCCTGGCCCGGCAGGAAACCCCGTGAACCAGATCAACGAGACCATCAACTACAACGAGCACTTCCCGTGGGACTTTGGGGCGGATTATGAGCGCAGCTACGGCGAGGGGCTGCAGAAGGGGCTGCCCAGCCCCATCCTGTACGTGGCAGAGAAGTTCAGCAGGCAGAGCCCCTGTGCCGTGCACCGGCAGTACCGCATCGCCGGCCACTACGTGTCCCTCAGCCTGTGGTGAGTCACAGCGAGGGACAGCCCCGTCCCGTGCTGGGGGAGCTGGGAACAACCAGGGACAGCAGGGGGAGCTTCATGGGGCCACCCTAGTCACTGTAAGGCCATGCCAAAGCTGTGGCTCTCTGCAGAATCTGGGGTTCTCAAGCTTCCTGCCCTGTCACAGATGCATAGGATTGTGGAATCATGGGCAGGGACACCTTCCACTAGCCCAGGTTGCTCCAAGTGCTGTCCAACCTGGCCTGGAACACTTCCAGGGATGGAGCAGCCGCAGCTTCTTAGTGCAACTTGTGCCAGGGCCTCACCACCCTCACAGGGAGCAATTCCTTCCCAATATCCCATTTAACCCTGCCCCTGGCAGTGGGAAGTTATTCTTCCTTGTCCTGTCTCTCCAGGCCCTTGTCCCAAGTCCCTCTCCAGCTCTCCTGGAGCCCCTTTAGGCACTCAAAGGGGGTCCGAGCTCTCCCTGGAACCTTCTCTTCTCTGGCTCTCCCAGGCTGGCTCCAGAGCAGAGGGGCTCCAGCCCTTGGAGCACCTTTTGTGCATTTCCCCAGACTACTCTTATGAGTTCTCTGCCTTGATGTACAAAACTGTGGTCTCAGAAAAATTCATGGAAGGGAAAACAGATGCAGCTGTGGGGCTCATGGTTTGAGGTCTCTCCCAAGGACCAAGATAAATGGTTCTAGTTAACACCCACTGTGAAGGGTCTTCTTTTGCATGTCCAAGTTGGCACAGACCTGCCCAAGGGGAGCTGGAGGAACCATCCAGAGGTGCTCAGAGCTCATCTCTTGGTATGAAACTTAGAGCCCTTGTGTGTGTTGTGGTTGTGGAGTCTCAGAGCACCCCCACGAGTCCCAGAGGTGGTGGGAAAGGCACAGGAGGGAAGAGAGAGCCTTGCAATTCACCATGAATGTAGGCTCCAGGTCCCTGTACCCATCTCCCTTTTTATTTTCACGAAAAATAATGATCCCCACCCAAACATTCCTGTATTTCAAGGCAGAAGTGTTCATGAAAACTTATTTTTCGGGACATTTTTTTTGGATTAGAAGAATTTGTTAGGCTCACCAGCACAGGGAGCTAAATCCAAGCCCCAAGCACAGGGTAGGGCTGGCAGCTGGGTGCACTCCAGGTGCTGAATCAGGTGTGGGCATGGCTAATGGTGCAGTTCTCCAAACAAAGGTGTCCCTTGATGCCATTGTCCCTCTGAACACGTGCGTGGGAACTGCCTGGGGCTGACCAGTCGTGGACAATCACAAGAATCAGAAAAAAAGTCACCTTGGCGAGACTGTAACAATCTGATCATTAGAGAGATCCTACACCCCAATTAAGGTGCAAATGAGAGCAAATGCTGAAGTCAATAGCGTGGGGTTTGTGTCACAGTAAATATGAGGTAGACAAGGATAGAAAGAAATAGAAAAGGGAAGGGGGAAGAGAGAGACAGATTAAGTAAAAAGATATGACCACTCATGGAACCAGACAGTGTCCCACTGATCCCCTTCTTCTGCTCTTCTCCCACAAAGCTGAGTTCAGTGCTGGTTCAGGCTGAGGTGGGAATGCCCGGGCTCCTTCCCTGAGAGGGGGATTTTACACTTGGCAGCACTGTGGATCAGGTGCATTTCCCTGGTGGAAGGGCTCAGAGTCTTGGGGTGCTTTGGGCGTCTTTGATGTTTATGACCCCTTCTAAGCATGGCTCTGCCTCTCAGGCCAGTGTTGAGCCAGTTCTGCCCCCTCAGAAGGGATGAGCTCCCTCGGGCCGAGGTGTGAACAGAAACAATGTCCCGTGTGAACAGGACCTTCCCGGGAAGGGAGGGAGAGTTTTTCAGCTGAGCCCGTTGTGTAAGGGAGGACATTAACATGATGAAAAACGTTACCCTGCCTCTCCAGGATCTGTTTCTTATCAGCCTTCTCCCTCATCTGGCTCAAAACCCAGAGCTTCAGGGGTGGGTCCTCTGTCTTATCACATCAGAGGGCTTGCCACCACACACCCAAAGCCCCTCCTCCTCCCCTCCTAGGGGGGAGCCCAGCCCCAGCAAAGCATCTGCTGCCTCTGCAAACGGCCAAATGTTTGACCTATTAAACATTAATGTTTCAGTCTCTCACAGGAACCTCCAGAGATTTCTACTCCAGTCCCACACCCAGAGCAGGGCTGATGCCAAAGCCATACCCAGGTGCTTGGGGGCTCCAGGAAATTCAATACTGAACATTCCCTCTTCACTGCTGCAGGGTCTGTCCCACAGCTGCACCAAAGTCGTCACACAGTTGTTTGGGTTGTAAGGGACTCATCAGATCAGGCTGTCCATCTCTCTGCTGAAGCAAGGCCAGCCTAGACCAGGTTGCCCCGGGCTTTATCCCTCAATTGAGATATGGAGATGAGACCCTGAGTCCAAGCCTGATGTTTTCTGCTCAGTTTTGTGATCCTTTTGCAGGCTGGCCTTTTGCATGTGGCTCATTTCCATCCTGCTCTTCTCCATGTCCGTCCTGCTCTATGGTGGCCAAATGCTTCTGCTCACAGCAGCTCTGATCCTCTCCTCACTGCTCGTGTTCTCCACTGCAAGAAACACCCTGAAGTGCCCCATCCAGTTTGGCTCAGTCTCCTTGAGAACAGACTATGGTGAATCCTTCTGGCTGACTTTAGCAGCAGGTGAGTGCTCAGCTTGCTTCTGGGGCTTTTCTTCTCCATCCCTACAGAGATGATGCCCAAACAGCCCCTCATCCCTTCTTTCTCCATGGCTGGTCACAGAAAATGTAAATTTTGGGTTAGAAGATTTTAGATTGGAATTATCAAGGTTGGGGAGAAAAAGAGATGAGCAGCCAAGATATTTGAATCCTGTTGGATAGAGATTCCTCTGCCTTTCAGGACTGCCCCACTTCCAGGCAGCAATTATTTCCTTTGGTCAAACCAGACTTTTCCATGTTACAGCATCCACCTGCAGGAAGGCCAGCCCTTTTCCAGTAGCAGATGGTACCTGGTTCCCCCTGGATACTCCTCTTTTTCAGGCTAGACAAGCCCAGGTCCTCCAGCCTTTCCCTGTGCCCAGTGGGCTCCAGCCCCAACTCTCTGCCCCAGTTCACTGACCTCTCTTTTGCACTGGGGAGCACAAAGTGATGCCAGAATCGAGATGGGGAAAGAGAAATCAGCACCTTTGCCTGACCTGCTGGGTGATGCCACATCCCTGGGGTGCACTGGATGGAGCTGGGAGCCAGCAGCACTCCTGCAATGGTGTCTCTGTGTCTCTGTGCATTGCCAAAGGGCTGTGCCTGCTCCTGGGGCTGGGCATCCTCATCCTCAACTCCCTGCAGCCAGAGAAGCTGAAGCTCATCTTTAGCCTGGACAAGAGCAGCGAAGAGGAGAAGTGGGACAAGTCCTGCCTGCCAGCTGAGCCCAGCTGCTCTGCACAGGAGGGGCTCGTGGTGCCCCTGGGCGAGCTCTGCCAGGTGACAGCCACCCAGCTCTGAGGCAGGGCAGGGCCTGGGGATGCTGCTCCTGGATCCACCAAATCCATCAGGAGCCCAGCTGGGAAGAGACATGACAAGAACCAAGTGACAAGAATATCCAGATTTTAAAAAGTGCCTCAAATACAAGGGTTTACCTTTTTTTTCCTTCTGTTTCACTGCCCTTCCCCTCATGTTGGTCCATCCCAACAAACCCTGAGTCTTCCCCAGGGTACAGAGATTAAATCAGAACAAACTGGAGAGAAAGCAAGTAACTCATAGATATGAACCAAAGGAGAAGCAGAGCCCACAACAGCCCCCTCACCCTGAAGACCCTCCAAAAGTCCCCTTGCCCTCGGATGCTCTTCCCACCAGCCCTCAGGAAGTGCAGATGGAGCTGTGCTCCCCAGGGTGCCCTGTACCCAACACCTCCCCTTGGTCTGAATGAGGAGCACGATGGCAAAGAGAAGCACAGTTTAGCAGGGTGCTGGAGGTGCCACACCAGGAGGGAGGGAAGGAGAGGAGGAGATGGGAAAGGAGGTGCCACAGTGCCTTGGAGATGAGCTGTAACCAGTTAGGGAGAGGTGAGCAGCACCTCCAGTCTGGGCTCCTCCTGCTCAGCTGATATGAAATGCTCATATCAGGGGCAAGAGACACTGAAACTCTGCATGTCCAAGGCAGCCACCCACTCCTGGCTGCTGGCAGCCAACAGGACCCTTCCCCACTCAGGCAGGAAGGGAGCACACTTTAACTTTGCACCCCTTTACCTCTCTGAGGCTTTCACAACCTTTTCTTTCTGCTTTGTGCTCACTTATTTTCCCCTCTATCTCAATAAAATATGTTTGACTTGTCCTTTCACTTGCCTGTTGATGGAGGAGTCCCTCTGAGGGCTGTTGCTGTGACATGGCAACCACAGGGCAGGGATCAAGAAAAAGCAGAGCCTTTTTGTAGTCCTGAAAGGGGCACCTAACCATGGTCAGCCAGTGCAGGGCAATGAAGTCGAGTCAGTGCACTCTAAATAGGGTATTGGAATATCCCCAGCAAACAAACAGGGCAATATGGGAGAACTTTAATTCCTGGCGTGTCCCTGAGCGTGTGGGAGGTTTGCTGGGAGCTCCCTCCAGCCCTGAAGAGAGGTTTGCAGAGGAACCACCATGGGCCAGGCCCTCTGGGGAGGAGATGCTCAGCCAGGCATCCTCTCCCATCCCATTCTGGTGGGAAGATCCTTCAATGAGAACCTAGAGGACACAACAGGGTTTGGAGCTGAAATCCTTTGGCTTGGCACATCTCAGCCAGGATATTCCCAATGACAGCTGTCAGGAGATGCTTCAGCCCACAGATGGACAGGACCCAAGGTGCAACAAACCCCTTTGGTTTAGTCAATTGAAATTCAGGCTGCATAAACCTTTCTCTGGTGTGTCCCAGCCTGGGCAGCAGGGCAGTGGCTGCCTGCCAGGTGCCACAGTGGCTGCAGTGAGTGCCACCAGAGCAGGGGACCGTGGTCCTTGCAGAGCCCCAGGCTGTGCTCCCTGAGATGCTCACAGTGTTTGTTCCATTGCTGGCACTGATTCCAGCTATCATGTCCCCAGACCCTGGGGGGCAGAGTACCCCTGGGCCAAGAGACATGGATTTAGGGGTGATTATTTTGCCTCTTGTAGTCCAACGACACCTCAGTCCAGCCAGGAAACTGAGCTGGGAGCTGCAGCAGCACAATGCAGGGGCTGCCCAACCACAGCTCTTACAGGGTGAGTGAAGAAGCTGCTGTGACCTCCTGAGGCAAAGTAATCACCCTGAGCAATGGCCCTGGTGTCCCCCTCCAGGTGGTGGCAAGGGAAGAACCCCTGTACCTGCCCATGTCCTTGCAGGTGGCAAGTGCCCCCTGACCTGCCTCTGCAGTGCATGGAGCATCTGCATCCCCCATCATGGCACTGTCACAGCTCAGCTGGCCCTGTGCCAGACCTGCTGCAGAAATCCTGGCCATCCCCTGCTCGCTAGGAAGCAGAAAGACACACAGAGACCTGGTGTCTTGGTATTTCAAACAGATCAAATTTTATTTAAGTTTTGTTTATTTGGGTTCATGCTCCTGTGTGTCTGATACAAGAGGTGAAAATTTTCCTTCTGGTGAGGATGCTCTTGGGCAGGAATCATGCCCTAAAGCAAGAGATGAGGCTGGGGAGAGCCAGATGTGATGGCCAAAAGCCTGGGAAACCCCCCAGCCTCCTGTGTCTTCAGGTCATGGGACCTGTCCCATACCAGCCCCAATAACTTGTGTTTTGCCCTTCCATCTTCCCATCAGTGCCTTCAAACCTCGTGTGTCCAGATGCAAAAATTCTTAAGGAAGGATCCTCCTTTTCCTAAGGGAGTTCTGCTGGTTTAATCTTACAGCTTTATCCCCAGCACTCAGCTAGTTAAAGTCCTTTTGAGGCTCTTCTCATTCTCATGGGAAAGGTTTCTTAGTGGGTGACATTGAAATGTGCCAACAAGACTTTTGCCCCCATGGAAGGATGCTGCTGCTGCTGGGGGCTTGCCAGAAGGGACCTTCAGATGTGCCCCACGGCCCTTTCTTAAGAAAGCAGCCCCTCAAATGTCCACAGTGTTTCAAAGGAGAGGGGTTTTTGTAAAGTTTTATTGAAAATAATTCCTGTGCAGAACAAACCACATTAGCAACACACAAGTATCATCTGACAGAAATAAGTAACTACCAGCAAGGATCTCAGAAAGAAAAGCCAAAATATTGAAATCATGTACTTTACAATTAATTGGTTTCCAGCATTCAGATATAGAATCCCAGAAGAGTTTGGGTNTATGTACTTTACAATTAATTGGAATGGAGGTGTCCAGGTTTCCAGCATTCACAAATAGAATCCCAGAAGAGTTTGGGTTGGAAGGGACCTTAAGGCTCATCTTGTTCCCCCACCATGGGCAGGGACACTTTCAGTATTCCAAGTTGCTCCAAGCCCCATCCAACCTTACAAGGATTGAGCAGCCACAGCTTCTCTGGGCACCCTGTGCCAGGGCCTCAGCATCCTCACAGGGAACAATTCCTTCCCAATATCCCATCTAAACCTGCCCTCTGGCAGTGGGAAGTTATTCCTCCTCATCCTGTCTCTCCATCCCTTGTCTCCAGTCCCCCTCCAGCTCTCCTGGAGCCCCTTTAGGCCCTGCCAGGGGCTCTGAGGTCTCCCTGGAGCCTTCTCCTCTCCAGGTGAGCACCCCCAGCTCTCCCAGCCTGTCTCCAGAGCAGAGGGGCTCCAGCCCTCAGAGCATTTCCATGGCCTCCTCTGGACTCACTCCAGCAGCTCCATATCCTCCTTCTCTGGAGGCAGCTCTGCAGGTGGGGTCTCACCTGAGTGAGGCAGAGGGACAGATTCCCCTCCCTCCCCTGCTGCCCAGCCAGTCTAAGTGTTCTCCAGCTGGACAGGGATATCTTCATTCTTCACTCTCCTTCCTTTCCTATGGCATCTTTTTGGCCCACACCAGGCTACAGGTTTTGTCTAATAAAGGCCAGATTTGAAGGTGAAAAGATTCACATCACCACATCCCCCATGGCAAACTCCATGGTACATTTACTCAGTCTTTGTTTCTGGGGCAGTTCTTTTTTTAATTCCAGCTCCTGCAGCACTCAGCCTGCAGAAGCTGGATCCATCCTGACTTTCCTGGATACACCTGAACTATGAAATGTCATGTTTGGGAAAGAAATGAGCAGGTTTAATCCCAGGCTTTTGGAGTGGCAGGGAGAAATGTCACTCATGAGCTGTTTCTCAGTGTCAGCAGGAACAGACCATTGGAGAATCCCTGCACTGCACCATGGCAGGGCATGGAGCAGGAAGGGCATTCCTCCTGGGACAGGGATCTCCAGGTGAGTGCAGCTCCAGTCTCTGGAGATGCTCTGATGGCAGCCTGCCCCTTCCAGAGGGCACCATCAGGGAGGCACAGTCTGTGAAGGTATTTGCAGCAATGACCTATCCCAATGTGGACTCCAAAGGCAGTTGGATGGGGAAATGCATCTCTGGGAACATCAAGAAGAATTTGTTCTGCCCTTTTGGGTCCATTTTCAGGGAAAGAGTAAGGACCTTCTTCTAGATGCTGTTGATTTCAGAGGGCTGAGAAGGAGACAGGCCCGTGTTCACGAAATGAGGGTTGATGAACACCTCAGGCATTTCTGGGTACTCCTCTGCTTGGTCCTCACGGAGATCAAAGAAAGTTTTCAGCAGGTCCAGATTGAGGTGGTGCATTACCACGATGGTGATCCCAGCCACAAAACACAGCAGGCCTGGAAACAAACATGGCTCTCTGATTGGGTTCCTGTCACTCCAGCAGCGTCCCCACCCCACAGCTCTCCTTGGATTGTCCCCTGCCAGAGGACGATGCCTTTGCTTATGGGAGGTGGCCTTCTGTTACATGAACTGTTCTAAGCATCCTTAAAGCTCAGACACAGGTCTGAAAGCCCAGGCAAGTGATCCCAATGTCTTTGCACCTCAGGAACTACAAGTGCCTCTATTGCCCTTGGGGTGAGGATGGTGTTTCCTCATCTCCCATCCTTCTCCTCATCCCTGCCAGTATCTGCTTTGCCAAGGCACAGGCTGGGGCTCTGGGAAGCTGCACTTCCCACCTGGGAGGGAAACACTGGGACTCTTGTGCCTCCAGAGGGACACAGTGGTGTGACCTGGGGCACCCTGATGTTCTTACCAACGCCTAGCATGAGCCAGAAAGATCCCCCATAGGCCACGTGCAGGGTCCTGGTCCCAATCTGGATCAGGCACATCGGGGAGCTCCTCACGGTGGAAAAGGAGAGCAGGGAGAAGATCATGAAGGCCCCTGTGACCAGGAGCATGTATCCTCCATAAACAAGGACAGGCATGGAGAAGAGAATGTTGGTGATGATCCATGTGCAAAAGGCTACCCTGGAGACAAGAGAAGACCAACAGAGGAGTGGTGTGAGTGCCATGGATTAGGATGCTCTGTGTGAGGATTTCCATGTGGAAGGAGGAATCTGGGCTCCAAGTGCACTCTACAAGGTGGGGGATCTCTGTGGGCAGGCAGGAATGACCCTCAATCCCCACACTGAGCAAGCACATGTGCAAGGCTCACACTGCTACATCCAGAAGGCAGAAACACAGATTTCCTCCTCCCATTGCTCAGCCCACAGACAGTACCAGCCTGAAGGAGGCAGTGGCAGCCCCCTCAGTGTGTCTGGACCACCCCAGTTACCTGCCCTGCCACATCTGGGGCACCACAGACCCTGAGGGTAGCACCCAGCACTGAGATAAATGCAGGAGCAGGCAAAGGTCCTTTGCAGTAGCTCTGCACTTGCTGAGGAGTTGGGCTACAGAGGAAGGTCTCACATGGACCAGGAGCTCTTGTTCCATGGCATCACCAGGCTTCTTCCCTGATTTCTGTGTCCCTGCTGCCAAACACCAAGCAGGGAGAACAGCACTGCAATGGTTCTTGATGGCCAACATGTGGTGGAAGGGACCATCTCCTGCCAGCCTGGGACCAGCTCTCCCCCAGCCCATGTGGGCTCTCTGACCTTGCCAAAGAGCCAAGATCAACTCCACAATAGCAGCAGCAGCATCTTTTCCTCACCTGATCCCAATCTTAGATACAAAATACACTCACAGGTAGGGCTGGGAGAGCTCTTCCCGTGTCCATGGGCCTCTCTGAGCCACCAAGGACAGCAGCTTCAACTCCATCCATGGGGATGGACTTCTGCCACCATCACCACAGCACAGCAAGGACCTGCACCACATTTCTCTCTGCTGTGCCCAGCCCTGTGGATTTGCCCAGCAGGGAGAACCAGGAATTCCTCTCTGCCAATCCTAAAGTGCCTGGCAGGGACCCCTCCATGCACACAGCCTCCCTCCTGGCAGGATGCGATCCCACCCATCCCAAAGGCCATGGGGAAAGGCAGCCAAGCTCTTCACATCCCTGCATCTCCCGTGCCTGCAGCAGGATGGGGAGGCTCACCAGGACGGGGTGGGGCGGCAGGTGTTTCCATATAGCTCACCAGGACAGGGGTGGGGCTCACCAGAGCATGGCTGAGGCGTAGTGGCCGGCGATGCGGTAC
>VWYE01023838.1:5464-21567 GCA_013398995.1 Alaudala cheleensis
CCTAACCCTAACCCTAACCCTAACTCTAAGCCTAACCCTAACTCTAAACCTAATCCTAACCCTAACCCTAACCCTAACCCTAACCCTAACCCTAACCCTAACCCTAACCCTAACCCTAACCCTAACCCTAACCCTAACCCTAACCCATCCCTAATCCTAACCCTAATCCATCCCTAACTCCAACCCATCCCTAACCCTAACCCTTACCCTGAACCACCTAACCACCACCACCACCACAACCACTGGCACCTCCTCCACCACCACCTCCTCCTCCACCAGCACAACCAGCACCAGCACCTCCTCCTCCCCCTCCCCCTTCACCACCACCATCACCACTACCACCATCTCCTTCTCTACCACCTCCTCCTGCTTCTCCTCCTCCTCCTTCTCCTCCTCTTCCTCCTATCACTCACACTACTCTCCTACTACCACTCCTACTTCTACTTCACCTACTCCAACTACTCCTACTACTCATGCTATTCCTACAACTCCTACCACTACTCCTACTACTACTCCCACAACTCCTACTATGCCTACTCCTACTCCTACTACTTCTCCTCCTCCCACTCCTCCTCCTTGTACTACTCCGAATCATATTCCTTCCCCTACTCCTGCTACTCCTACTACTCTTACTACTCCTGCTATTCCTACTACTCTTACTACTCCTACTACTCCTACTACTCCTACTACTCCTACTACTACTCCCACAACTCCTACTATGCCTACTGCTACTCCTACTACTTCTCCTCCTCCCACTCCTCCTCCTCCTACTACTCCAAATCATATTCCTTCCCCTACTCCTACTACTCCTACTACTCTTACTACTCCTGCTATTCCTACTACTCTTACTACTCCTACTACTCCTAGTTCTACTCCATCTACTAACCCTAGTACTCTTCTTACTCTACTACTACTCCTTCTCCTCCTCCTCCTCCTCATCCTCCCAAGACTGACAGAAGGTTCCCCCTTCCCCAGACCCACCTTAAAAATAAAGCAACCATTTTTGGGCATAAAGCAGAGGATNTACTCCAAATCATATTCCTTCCCCTACTCCTACTACTCCTACTACTCTTACTACTCCTGCTATTCCTACTACTCTTACTACTCCTACTACTCCTAGTTCTACTCCATCTACTAACCCTAGTACTCTTCTTACTCTACTACTACTCCTTCTCCTCCTCCTCCTCCTCATCCTCCCAAGACTGACAGAAGGTTCCCCCTTCCCCAGACCCACCTTAAAAATAAAGCAACCATTTTTGGGCATAAAGCAGAGGATCAGGGAATAGGCTATCACAAATCACCCCAAGACACAAGCTACTATAAATATTTGATATTCATAGTCAACATCTGCTAGATTCATGTGTGCTGAGTTTCAGGGCTATGTGGAACACAAAATTAAGTCATGCATAGACAGGAGAACCCCAAACATAAGACCAAAATCCCTTCTCTCAAGGAGAGCAAACCACATTGAAATCTCTTCTCAAAATAGTCTAATGTGGCTGCAGCAAAACTTCTTCCTTTCCTTGTTCCTACCTTTCAGATTTCCTCAAAAAAACAAAAACAAAAAAAAAAAAAAGGACCACTTAATGTGCAGTACAACATTAAGATGAGATACATCTGTCATAGGTTTGCCCTGGCAGACCATGCTAGTGCACCTATGAATATATATTTCTCAACAACTACTGTGGGATGTGAATAAGAACAGAGTAGAGTAGGCTTAAACTTTGAAGACAAAACAGAATTTTATTACACTACAGATTAATAGAAATGAAAACTTTCTAGAACATCTCCTCTTCTCTTTTCTCTGGTTTCTAACTTTTCTACGCTTAGGCATATATACACTTACTCATCTCTTCTATTCTACTTGCTTTACACCACCAAAAAAACTAATCTTCAATCTAGCAAAGAGAGAGAAGTCTCTCTTGCACCATAGACTTTCCCACAGCTCTATTTCTGGTGCTCTCACCACTATTTATGGACTTAAACTGCACATAGGGTTTCTTTTTCAAGGATGCTTAGCTAAATACTAAAAACTGTGACCACTCTGGCTACCCCCATTTTCCCCTGGGGTTAAGGGTTCTAAGAACAGAGATCATCAAAACTATGAAGACAGACGGCACTACTATACCCCTCGTCTTCTCTTCTCTGTTCATGCTCTGCCTCTACGGCAGGCTACTGCCACCTTTTCTTGGTTCAAGGTTAACAACATCTACCCTAGAACACAGTCTAGGAAAAAAATCTAGGCTCGTCTGTGGCTAATATTACGCAAGAAAAGTCTAGCTTCAAAAGCTACTTCTTCATCTCTACCCATCAGGGATTTCTTCTCATCTTCTTTTAACATCTCAGTCTCAGGTTGTCTCTCTCTTTCTCTCTCTCAAACTACTATCTAAAGGAAACAGTCTAGCAAGATTCTCTTCTGCTTCAAAAGGGTTAAAAAAGTTTTTAGTTCCATCTCTCCGCTGCCAGGCTGGGACATCGGTGCCTCTCTCCCACACAGCTGAGGTTTTTTTTCTCTCTGTTTGCTGGCTCTTCTCTCTCTCTCTCTCTCTCTGTCCGCCGGCTCCCCCCCCCGCACCTCGCTACTAACTGCTTCTAAAGTACTGATATCTTCCTTGGGGGAGGGGAAGTAGTGAAATACAAGAATGAAAGGCATCTCCACCCTTCCCTCTTTGATTTTCCGCCCCCCCACCCCCAGCTCGGGGAGCTGGGGGCAGGGGGCAGAGCAGTTTGCTCACCTGCGGCTAGGAACAGAGGGAGACCTCCCCGGAAATTCTTTCTGCTTTTAACCCCTTGTATTCTCAGAGGCGTGTCTAACCTCTAACTACTTCCTGGGGACTCCAACTTTTTTTCATTTCCCCCTCAAACCACGACAACATCATTTGTAAAAATCAAGCATTGTATCTGTATTTTTCTCTCAAATGAACTAGTAAACTAAATATGTTTCCCTTTTATTTTAAAGCAGCACCAGTATATTAGTCCTTTGAAATAAGGAATCCAGAGTTTTCCAGTTCATAGAGAACTTCATAGCTTAAGCAATTATGTGCATGTCACAGCATGCACTTCTCTGCAGTTTATAAAAGGGCTAGAGACAGATGCACAGACATTTATCAAATTCCTCTTAGGCTGCTTTTGTTAGGAATTTTCTTACCAAATACCTCCCATGAGTTTTTGTTACCCCACTTAATGGGAGTCTCTCAAACAGCCTTAATAATAAAACTCAGTCCTACTCCCTGCTCTTGTGGTGCCTTGAGCATTTAAATCTGATGGATTAGGGAAAAACTGTGGAAACATTCTCTAAATTAATGCTAGGCAACACGGAAAATAAAAATGAAAAGCAATCCCTTAAAAAAATGACTGAAGCTGCTTTCCTAGGTCCTCATTAAGGGGACAATCACGGAAAAGAGTATAGGATATGTATTGTATGTATGTATGTTTTACTATGTGATTAAAAAATGCTAGCAAAGGGCAGGAGGAGATCTTGAGGGCATTGTGAAAGTGCTGTGTTGGGGTGTTGGGCTCCAGAACACCAGTTAACACCAGAGGAAATCTAGCGTTATAAATCTTGAGACTTCAATTTTTCCTAATGTATTTATAACATAAATTGAGGAAAGAGAACCTTGACCTATTTCTATGAAGACAGGCTGAGAGAACTAGGGATATTCAGCCTGGAGAAGAGAAGGCCCTGGAGAGACCTCATTGTAGCCTTCCAGTATTTAAAGAGGGCCAATAAAAAAAGAAGGGAGAATGACTTTTTATATGGGCAGATAGTGATAGAACAAGAGGAAAGACTTTTAAAGTTGAAGAGGAGAGATTCAGATGAGATGCTAGGGAGAAATTCTTTACTGAGAGAGTGGTGAAGAACAGATTGCCCAGAGAAACTGTGAATGCCCCATCCCTAGAAATGTTCAAGTTCAGGTTGGATGGGGTGAACAACATAGTGAGTGATACCCCTGCCCATAGCAGGTAGATAAACTTAAAGGTCACTTCCACCACAAACCATTCTATGATTCTCTGAGGTCACCTGTCAGCCTCCTCTTCAAACTAGACAAAACCAGTGCCCTCAGCTGCTCCACAGAGGACAGTTCTTCCAGCTCCTTCATCAGCTTTGTTGCCTTCTCTGAATGTATTAAAGTGCCTTAACATTCTTTTTAAATTTTAGGGCTCAATTTATGGGATTGCATGTTTTCCCCTAGAGTATGAGAATTCAATTAGTACAGCTGTAGTGAATTATCTCAGGATGTGCTACTTCAGAATACATGTCCTTGTAAGCCCCTTTGCAAAGAGCAAAACATGGTCTGAAAATACAGTAACTATTCATTTGTTTCCAAGTGTAACTCAAATCACACTTATAAATTCTGGGTCCTTTGAAATCCTTGCTCGTTAATGACTGTTTTTTTCCCCAAAGCTCTCTGGACAGGGGGCACTCATGGCAAAACAATTTATGCCTAGTCTCACTCTGCCAGCTGTTACTTTAGATAATGTTCAGACATGTGCAAGGACCTATCTTATCAGTCAGATTGCATCAAAAGGCTCTGATTTTGTGTGTTACCATAGTCTGTCAGCATTCTGGACTCACTACACAAGCTTTGCAAACTACTTACAAAAATTGTACTAGACAAAATTCTAATTGCTTTTCATAGATGCATTTATCAATTGAAAAAAAAGAAAAAAATAAGTTCCTTTGTACCTGAATAACATCATCATAAATTTAATCATATTGGTAGTCTCAAGTATTTTCAAGTGGGTGTGTAAAAAAAAAGAAAAGCAAAGGATGTTGTTGCAGCTGTTGCACATGGTGTCTCTTAAACAGTCACAGTTGCCGTTTAGTCAGCTAGCCAGTGAGCTCCTTACCCGTATCAGCATTATCAGCAACAACCTTCCACTTCAGCTAGTATTTGTTGAGTTTGTTAAAAAACTCAGCAATTTTCATTCACACTCCTTAAGAATAAGGCATATCCCCACAGACAGCAGTGCAACAAATTGTATTGCATTGACCAACCAATTAGTGTTTCATCTCTTGTAGCTTTTAAAATGTTTGGACTGATTTGGCACTTTTTCCCCTGAAAATTAATGAATGGAAGATCAGATTATGTGGATATTTTCTTTCCTAGGAGACAGAGATCCATTGTGAAAGGCATTGAACTGGCACAAGCAGCTTTATGTTCAAAGCCCACTCATACACCTCTCCATTGCCCAGCCAAATGGTGGAGGTTGGATCTGCTGGTGGTGACTGGAGCTAGAGTCAAGCAGGCTACAAATGGGTGAAAGCCTCATTAATACATCTCTCAGATTCTACCCTTCAGGTTTTGCTGCCATCCAATATACGAAGCTCATGATCAGGTCTTTTGAATTTAGATTGCAGAAAACCACCTCCTTCTTGTTTGGTGTGTGAGTGGTAGCTGTCTTAATTCTTCAATTTCCTTCTGTTCAGGAAACAAGACCCGCTCGGCTTGTATTCCCACTGCAGTTTTCTGTAGCTGTGTGACTTTTCCTTGCTAGACTGAAAAGTGAAAAATTAATCAGCCTACATGGAATAGAATAGAACAGAAAATAGAATAGTTGTGTGCATCTACATTGACCATTGAGTCCAACTGCCTTAGCAGTTTAGTGTTGACCAAAGATTAAAGGATATTATTAAGAGCATTGCCCAACGGTACTATAGGCATGGAGCATTACCTACCTCTCCAGGAAGCCTGTTCCAGTATTCAGTGTATTTATGCTGTCATCTACTATCAATCCTGAATGAAGTTTGCAATTTCACATGTACAAACTGTGAACATGCAGTACATTTAATCTACATTCTCTAGTAGATGAAACATCTCGTCATACATACATAAGTTCTTAATAGCTTTTTATATTGATACATATCTTATTTGTCTCCTATTGTAACTTGAAAAGCAGTGGCAAATTCCATTTTATTTTGCCTTAAAAGATAAACTTAAAAGAAAAAATCCCAATCTTTTTTTATCATTTTGATTTTAGAAAATCCTCTTCAAGAGCCACAGATAGAGGTGTGTAGTAATAGTTCTTAGAATAATGTCTGCATATTTGTATTAAGTAGTAGGCAAATATATCTGGCAGTAAATAAATTTTAAGCAACAATGTATCACATGTTAGTGGGCTACATCCAGATGTAATTTTTGGATGTGACTTCAGAAAGCTCACAGACTTTTTATTGAAATTGAGTTAAAATCATTTTAGATTTCAGTGAAGGGTAACTGTAGATCTTTTTTTTAGTTCTACATTACAAGAGATAGGATGGGCCTGGGATCCAGTCCCTGCTTTTTGTATGATGCAGATTCTTATGCTAATAAAGAACTGGTCAAGACTAAAATGCAGGTCTTTCCCTTACACCTATGTTCAAAAACCAGTAGGGTCCTTCAAGGAGCTGTTAATAGTACTCTGGAAGCCAAAATTCTTCCGTAAGAGGGACTGTGTAGTTACAGCCTACAGAATCACCTTCTCTTCAAGAGCACCAAATGAGAGATAGATGGTAACATGATCTAACCATAGAAGGATGCAGTCTGGAGACTAGTTTCAACATATGCTGCTCCTTGAAGCTAATTGTAGTGTGTGTATATGTTGGGGATTAGATTTGTTTCTTTTTTACTTATAGAAATTTTTCACATAAGTTGCTAGGAGACTAACAGCTGGGTACTTGTGGGTGCTTGACCAAAATAAAGAGGTGACCAAAAGTTGGGAGAGGAGGGTACACTTCTTTTGTCTCTGGGAGTTTCCCTTGGAGGGGGAAGATAAGGTGAGTTTTGAGGACAGGAAAAGGCTGGGGGGCAGCTGGGCTCTCTTGCTCTCAGCATCAGAGAGAGGATGGCCAAGCTGTTGCTTGCTGTGGGAGGAGTTCACTGTCACCACCAAGTCTCATCCTGGGAAATCTATCACCATCTGCTAGTGTGCCCAGGAATTCTGAGCTCGTCTCCTCCTGCCATGTTGGAGCAGGGCTGGCCCTGTCCAGCCACTGCTGCTTCTTTGGCACTGCTTGGAAGGGTTTTGCTACACTGTGGCCCCCACACCCCCCTGCTCTGCTGGGCCCTCCCACTGTTCCAGCCACCACCACAAAGCTTCTGATAGATCTCATCCACCAGCCTGGGATCTTCCACCGATCTAGCTTGGTGTTCTCAGAGTCCTGCAGGGTCACCGAGATCAGACTGCCCTGGGCTTCATGGAGCAAAGCTCCTCGAAGTTCCTGGTTCTGTTTATTATTAATGCTGTAGTTGTTGTTTATTTGCCTTGTTATACATTCTAGTAAAGAATTACTGTTATTCCTATCCCCATACCTCTGCCTGAGAGCCCTTTAATTTTCTAAATTAGAATAATTTTGAGGGAGGGTGTTCAAATTCTCCAATCCAAGGCAGGCCCTGCCCCTCCCTGGCAGACACGTCTTCCAAACCAAGAAAATGTACCAGGAAAGAGGACAATTTATTAAACACACATTTAGTCAGCATTTATTTTTGTTGAACTTGACAGCTTGCTGTACAGTATAATCTCAAATATGTGTAGCTTCTCAGATTTACTTATCCTCACATATTATGCAGGAGATCTTTTTGTATTACCGCTTAGCAAAATTTCTGTTACTTGATGTTACTGCAAAGAAGGGAGGTATCTTGCTGGAATGTGCAGGATAAGTGCATCTACTCATACTAACACTGTGTTGTCAGTCTAAACTTTGGAACAAAATCAGAACCTTAATTAAAATAGCATTTATGTTATGAATTAGAATGGGATACAAAAATCCACGTTTATTCCTTAGCATCCCAAACAAAGTTTCTTATATATCACTTGCTACTATTTACAACCAGCAACCAGCAGCAGCTTTGCAAGAGCAGAGAAGAGGACTAGTGTGAAATTCTGTTGATATATCATCTGAATCTTCCTGGAGGTCATTGCTAGTATACTTAGCTCTGCTTCCTTACTTCCACAAGGCAAAACAAAAGAGATTATTAAAAAGAGAGGTTTTATCTACTCACCTGGCAAGGGAAGCAGTCCCCTATGTGGAGGAGAAAAAAATAGCCTGTAGCGATATTTTGCCTGCTTGAAATTGCCATTTGCTGCTGGTTCAGAAAATGCTACCTTGGCAGGAACAGCTACTTATGGAGCTGCACCTCTGGAGATATCCTGAGATATGTCCTAGTGGGACAACTGGTGATCAACTGGATAGGCAGTGAGGGAGACAGATGTGGAAGTCAATAGCATACTAACAGGCCTAATCAATTTGCAGTCAGACTTGGAATCACAAGACAAATCCCAAGCTGGAACAGGAACACAGAAAGTAGTCAAAACAGAAAGGGCATAATAAGACTTCAAAAGCACACAGGTTTTTTAGCAAATTTTTATGTGCAAGTTTGAGTGTCTAGCAATCTCTTAAAGTTGACGCAGGCTTAGAATCAAATACAGTCCAAAACAAAACCTTGTCAGAGTGTTGGGGGTTAGATTTGGTTGTTGTTTTTTTTGTTTTGCCTTTTGGAATTTTTTCCCTCAAGTTGCTAAGACACTAACAACTGAGTGATTGTCGGTACTTAACGAAAGACAAAAGAAACCAGGAAAGGAAAGACCAAAGGGACGGGGAGCTGGGGGGTGGTGACTTTTTTCCCCTTGGCACAGGAGAAGAGAGGACACCCAGGCTTTTTTGGCTTGCTGAGAGAGGAGTTTCACTGTCACCATTGACTCCGCTCCTGGGAAAACCCACCACCATCTGCTTGTGTGCCCGGGGATTTCTGAGCTCTCCTCCTGCCCTGCTGGAGTGGGCCCGACCCTGTCCCGCCGTCACTTTGAGGCTTTTGCCTACACTGACCTCACACCCTTTTGCTCAGCCAGGACGTCTCTGCTGCTTCAGCCACCACTGCGGGACTGCTCATCTACCTCATCACCAGCCCGGGATCTTCCACCGTTACAGCTTGGTGCCTCAGAGCCACTGGGGATCAGGCTGCCCTGGGGTTTGTGGCCCCTCAAGGTTCTTGGTTTCTGTCTTATTATTAATGCTATAGTTGTTTGTTTGCCTGCTTGTTTTGTTAGATATATATATATTAGTATAAAACCCCTGTTATTCCCATTCCCACATCTTTTTTGCCTGAGAGCCCCTTAATTTCAAATTTATAATAATTTGGTGGGAGGGGGTTTGCAGTCTCCATTGCAAGGGGAGAGCACCGGCTTCCCCTAGCAGATACCTGTCTTTTCAAACCAAGACACAGAGTCAATGGTTTCTGTTGGGCTAAGACCTTGGAGGGTAGTTAGCTCCACCTTTTGGACAAAATATCTCTATATATAAATACCTCAAAATACCTCTAAATGTAGAATCAGTCAATTAAGATACTTACTAGTATTATTATTGTACTAATAATTAGTGTACCAATTGCTAATATTAAGACAAAAAATAGAGGTATAGTAGCATTTATATACTATAATCAAATTCAGAGTAGTTGAAACTAATATAGAAATGGCTGGTATGCTTTCCTGCCTCTCCTGGAAAGGCAGAAGGTTTTATTAAATCCTTTCTGTTAAAGTATTATGATTGGCTTTATGCAGTGGATTGTTATGATATCATCATGAAAATACAAATAGGCATAGCTATACTGCTATTGTGTGATTTTCTGATAAAATCTATGGCGTTGTGCCATGAAATACATTACGTGATTCAAGATAGTTTTTGTAATGGATCGAATATTTCTGATACCATTTTTGCCATTGCTTGTTAAAAGTATTTTAACAATTCTAAGATTTTAAAACAATTCTGAGATTTTAAAAATTCTAACAAAAACCTACAGTAGTTAATTCTCTAGTTCTATAGAGTAATCATAGGTGAACAGAAAAGCAGACATTGTTTTTAATTATTTCCCATGTCTACTATCTCTGAAGGCAAGAAGCCCAACACCAATTAATTTAGCGTGACGTGTGTAGAGGCTTACCATCTCTGGTGCATTCCTGGATGCCATGCTCCCAGGCTGTAGCACAAGCACAGTATGAATTCAGTTGCTGCTGTGCTCCAAGATAACTCTGCAGCTGTGCACAAAACACCTCTTCATCCAAATCCTCTTTGCTTCTCTGTGCATCATCCATTAACCCAGGCTGACAATTAGTAGAATCCCCTGCACATTGTTCTTACTGGTGGAAGAAGCTATGGCTCTCTGCTCAGCATCTCAGCTGGTATCACACACCTACCACAGAGTACCACCCTTTTGGTCAGCCAACTTACTAAATGAAAAGAACACAAATACACCAACAAACTTGCATTAGCTGGTGTCGCAGCTCGCTTTGATATTACTGTGATTCAGGGTGTGCGACACCTTCCCCCAGGGCTCTGTGTGCCCCAGGCAGTTGCCGGTGGATCAGTGTAAATAATGCAAGATGGACCTAGCTTGCAGCTCCAAGAACCGTTTATTATAAAAGCACAACATAAAACACAACCTAAATCGAAGGCACAGCAGAGGCTAGGACCTAAGAATCCCTTCAGAAAATCAAAGAAAAAAGTCTGCCTCTCAGGGCAGGGCATCAGGTTTTTAGGGGACCATTGGGGAGGGGGATGGGGGTAGTTCAGGGTAGAGACCCAACAGGTAAGGGGGGACAAGGCAGGGATTACAATACTGAAACTAATAAGGGAACACAGGGGGAGGGGAGCAGCCTAAGCAACTAACCTCCATTGAAGATTGGGAGGATTGATAGGGAACAGTCTGGAAGAACGAGCAGGGAAGTGTGTGGGGGAGTATGTAGGAATGCAGTTTTAGACCAGGCAAATATTTTCTTTATAAGGAAAATATATTTAGTTTTACCATAAGACTTAATGGGAAAGCATCCTAGAAAGTTCTCTACACTCCAAGCTATGATTGGCTCAGGGCCCGGGCAGAGACGTGAATAGGTCTCTGTCCCTGTCTGTCACAATGTAACTGTTCATTATTGGGCCAGTGCCAGCAGCCTGAAAGCCCGAGTTCCCGAGCAACGGCAGGGGGAGGGTGAACCCCGAAACAAGCGGGGGAGAGAGGAAAAATACAATGTTTCTAAATCCCAAAGCCCTCCAAGAAGAAAAAACAATTGCAAAAAGACACACAGAAACTCCAACCCAGCAAAGACAAACAAAGAGAACACACTCATTCCAGCAACCAAAATACAAAATAGACTTTATCCAGATATAAAGAGACATTAAAACACCACAGGAATAATCAGAGAAAATCTTGCAAGCCATAATAATATGCAAAAACCAATTTTTAACCTTAACCCTTTTTATTTGCAGCTTCAAGAAGAATCTACAGCCTTTATAAATTAATTTTCCACTGAATATTTGAGAAAAAACCATTTAATAATTTTTGTTTTGTCAATTAAGTAAAAATTACCCAAGAAATTTGTATCAATGTTAATTATAGAAACTAACTCTCAAATGTTTTTCTTTTTCAGGGAAAAAATTTTGTAAAAAATGTTGATTTCCCATATATTTAATTGAAATGATTGCTTCAAAATTTAAAAAGTTTTGTAAATTACCCCTATAAATTCTACAAGAAAAATTGATATTCATGCTCTTAAACATAAGGTACTAATTTTAGAAATTAATTTCTGTATTATAGAAAATAATACACACTTAATTTTTTTTTTTTTTTTTGCAGATGATTCAAGAAAATATCAAAACCCATCATTATCCTACAAATTCAAAATCAAATATTAAGGAACCATATTTCAGAAAGAAAAACAACTGTTGTCAAAATATTTTCCTATTAACTACTTCTTTATCTGTTACAGGTTTAGTAAAAAAGCAAAAACCTCTCTGCTCAAAAAGAAAATTTTAAATATAAAATCAATCTTAATATTTTTCTTCCCTTCCACAGCAACCTTACACATTAAAACACACACTAAATTCCCACACTCATAAGTAGAAAAAATTCAGACACATACTTCTTTCTAACCACACATTCTAAAATAATTTTTACCTTATTGTAAAAAGCACATACATAACTTAAACACTCATGAAAAAATTTAAAAGGGGGAGTATCCTACAGTAAAGCTAATGCAGCACAATACATGGTTTTAATTTCTCATATTCATAAAATTTCAGGAACAATAAATTATTAAAGCCTATCCTCCAAGTATGGGGAGAGGTTTTGTTTATTTTTACAGATCAAAACTCTGAGTCCAGCAGAAGATAACAAGTCACAGCAGCAGAAGAAAGAAGACACAGCAGAATAATCCTGAAGAAGACCCCAGAGAAAAAAGTTCTACAGTGAACAGCCCAGCAGAATGCAATTGGAACATTTTCAAAGCAGAGACTGAGTTTTTGTAAAGTTTGTAGTGTTAAGCAAAATATTCTTTGCATAGAAAAAAAGTTTTTCAAGTTAATATTGTCATGTTACTGTTAATGCCGTGTTTGCAAATTGTGTATTGAAGTTTTAAAATTCTGTTCATCTCAGTTCTATATAAAAAAGAAAAAATAGTTCACTTGAAAAATTCCTCACAAAATTAAAAAGCAAATTATAGTTCCAAAATATTGAGAAACTAAAATATTAACATTCAAAAATTATTAATTGAAATAATTAACTAGAAAAAAAAAAGACAACAAATTTGAAGTAAGAGAACCAATAAAAATTACTGTCTAATTATGAGACCAAATTGAAAAAAATTAATTGGCAAAAATAAAAAAATATTATCATAATAATAATAGGAAATTTTTCAAAGTAACTATTTTTCTTTTTTTTCTCTTTTTTGGGATAAAAAAGGGTGATTCATACCCCATGTATGAATGCAGTTTTAGACCAGGCAAATATTTTCTTTATAAGGAAAATATATTTAGTTTTACCATAAGACTTAAAAGGAAAGCATCCTAGAAAGTTCTCTACACTCCAACTCCACTCTACACTATGATTGGCTCAGGGCCCAGGCAGAGACGTGGATCGGTCTCTGTCCCTGTCTGTCACAATGTAACTGTTCATTATTGGGCAGTGTGCCAAAGGACTGCCTCCACCATTAACCATTTAAACCCCTGCATGAAACCTTTTGAGGCTTTTTCAGGGATGCTTTACATGGTGCTACATCTCCACACCTGTTACGGCTTATTCTTATTTTATTGTATTGTTTATTATTTTCTCTTTTTATTAAATCCTTTTTCTGTGACACGGCACCCTCGAGGAAGTCGTCTCGCTTATTAAGCCATCTCTGGAGGGCTAGCCCACAGAGAATTGATGTATAACCTCATGGCTCATTACACTTGGCCACATGGATTATTACATCAGGGGTACATCTTCGGATCAAATTATTAACATAGGGGACAGCAGAAGAAACCATTTAACATAAAAACATACTACGACAAGCTGGAACAGCTGAAATACTGAATCTCCACTGGTAGGACCTTGGTGAGTAACTAGGGCTTCATTCTAAAAGTTTTGCCAGTAGTTCTTGAAAAAAATAATTGAGAGTTTGCTATTGGATGCAACATCTTTTGCTTACACAGTTAGATCTGGAAGATTTTCTTTGTTTATTCATCTAGGCTTTTGATGATTTATCCTGTTCCTCTATATGGGGTTTAAATGCCAAAACATTATGAAAATTTAAAGACATCACTCCTAAGGACTCTAGGCTCATGTCCAACATAAGGAATTTGCAAGCCATTATATTGTTTCATGACTTCCATACTTACGCCTATTTCACTTTGCAGGTAACCAGTGGATTTCCATTTGGCCGTAGAATCAAAATGTCTACTATCACAAAAATCAGTACTGATGTATTGCAGATGACCCAAGACAGTGGTTCACTTTGAGGATTTTTTTGGTGCTATAGAGCACTATTGAGTAGAAGAACAACTCCCATGTCCTTGCCAGAGCCATGTGCTGGAAGAAAAGCAACCTTGACTAAGATCTTTCGAAGCAAGGCCCCACAGACACTACTGTGCAGTCCTATGGATCTCAAACAGGAAAGTACTGCCCCTGGACACTCAAAGGAGCAGAATATCAAATGTTTAAACATTCCAATTTGCCCTAGGTGTTTTCTGCTGTATGTCACAGCCAGGACCTCTGGGTCCTAGGGAGCACAGGAAATGTAGGAAGAAGGAAATAAAAGGAGCCTAACTGTAAGTATATTAACTCCATCTCTTCAACAGAAAACCACCAAACAGTATTACTTTGATACTGAAAAAGGGTGTTGCCAGACATCATGTGGAAGCCAGCAGTCCCAAGAACAAAGAGAAGACATTTAGGGCAGGGCAAAGTCACAATAAGGCAATGGGTGTTTGTGTAAAAACAGCCTATTAAGTAAGGTTGTGAGGAGTGACCTGGTCAGTGCACTGGAAATATGACAGGAATTTGAAACATCTCATTTTGGATTCCTCTGATGCGTACACAGAAAAAGTTACTGTTCCAATGCAACTGTAGATGAACTGCAGAGAACTTCAGAGGAGAGGAGTATTGGCTGGCTAGTGAGGTACTTTCTTATGATGAATTTCTAGAAAGGCTGCCTGAAGAGGTTCTCACTAGGGGTGAGGCTATAGTTGCAATTTGTTTTGGGCACCTGCCCATATATCTCTGCCTGGGCTAAAGAATTTTTTTAAAAACCCAGAAAATTAAAAAACAAAACAAAAACAAACAAAAAAACCAGAAAACCCACAAATGAACAAAAAAACCCACCCAAAAACCTGCTTAAATATACAGGTATCATTTAAATAGATACAGAATGCTTCTGGCTGACTGAAAACATCCTTATTGTGCCCCATAATTTATACAGATTCTCTCTGTTAATCTGTTATGTAACACTTGCTGAGTTATAACTATAATATTTTATCTATAATCATTATCCTGTGCTGAATAATTGTATTCAAACTATTGCATTTCAGACAGGAAAGATATTCATTTTGCATTAGTTTTTTACCTTAAAAAATTGTGGAATTAAAACAAGGAGTTCTATGCAACCATCCATTATGGATAAGCTAAATCTATGAAAAATCATATTGTAAAAATGTTACTGTAGTTCAGATTTCTTAAAACACAGAAAATATATTTTAACACTGGACTTGAGTAACAATAAAAATAATTTGCTGTGAAAATATTTTCCTTTTTGCATTCCTCAAGCAAAATACTCAAAGATTGTTCTGTATCTGTGTATGAAAAGAGCTGTACTTGTCTTCACTGGCACAGGTAAAATGGGCTTGTGTTGGCTTGGCTGAGATCTAGCGTGAGTACCTCAGTACTGTCTCAGAGAATTCATTTGACAATGAGACATTATCTTTCATGCATTTACATTTTTCTCCTTACAATGAAGAAAAAAGGAGAGGAAGCAAGGGAATAACTATTACACACAAGAGTTCATCGGCCTGTACGAGCTATGCTCCTATTAGAGGCAGACTATAATGTAAAGGTACATTCCTTGTTCTGTCTTTGCAACGTGACAGTTTTCTATGCACCTGCTGTTTTGTAGCTGATTCAGTTCTACTATTACATAACCCTCATATTACTTTATTACACTGTTATATATTTTTGTAAGATGAAATCAACAAATATAGAATATAGAATCCTATATTCTTTTGCTCTGAGACTACATGTGAAGGCAGAAATTTCAAAATCAAGTGGGAAGAGTTAGAATGCTGACATGAATTAAAAACACATGCATCAGAAAATGCACAGTTGACATTAACGGAGTTTCCCCATTTTCCTTTCCCTCCTTCTCTCATCTTGATTCCCGTGAACCCAACTCCATCTTTGAAATATCAATTGCATTTCCCCAGCTTCATGCTTCACACAGAGACAGTAGTTATTTGCGTGTTCATGAGATATCCAAGAAAAGAACCAAAAAGGTGCATTTTGTATCATGTCTGGAGTATGTGACTCCTATGCAGCCTGTCATAAAGGGAATATGACTTGGGGATAGCTTCATATCTGCTTTAGAGATGTGAATCAGCCTGCTGCAGAACACTTTTTTTGTTGCCTGCTGCTTTCTAACCTTTGTTCTGTTTCCCTGCTTCTCTGCTAGCCCCATAACTTGGCTATCAGATCACAGGTCTCTTCCCATAGCCACACAAATGTCCAAAAGTATCCATATGGGTAGATCAGGCAGGAGCAGAATAATAAGGGATTGTATCTTTTATTGTGAAAACAGACTCTTCCGTTCACACACAAATCAGAAAGTAA
>VWYE01023839.1:12389-70223 GCA_013398995.1 Alaudala cheleensis
GTCCCCTCACCCCAGGGACATGGCTGTTCCCCACCCCAGGGACCTGGCCTGTCCCCCCAGCCCAAGGACATGCTGCTGGCCCCTCGTTTGCACCTCGAGGGGACATGGATGTGACTTTGAGCTGCCCTAGCCCAGCTGCAAGTTTGGATGTGAGTGAGATCCTCCCAGCATTCTGACTGTTCAAACCCTGGCCTTTCACCCCCCTGGCCCTTCAGGCTGTACCGTTGGGCTGTCACTGCCCAGAGCTGAGGTGGGTGCTGGAGCCTGGGCAGGCAGCTCCCTTCTGCACAGGGAGGTGGGAACACACACAGACACTTGGGTAGAGATCTTAAACACTGTGATAATTCTCTCTTTTCTCCTGCATCCCCTCCCTACCTGGATGTTTTATAATTCATTTGCATGCACTCAGTGAAAGCAGGGTTTGTTTTAGATGGCTGGCACCTCTGCAAAGGAGATTTATTCACTAAAGTTCCTTTAATGAAGCTCAGGCAATGAGGGAGCTCTGCAATGCCCTGATGTGCACAGCTGCTGGGAGCCACGTGGCCAGCCCCTCACTTCTGCAGGAGCTCAGGTGTGCAGGAATGCTGCTGATTACTTGCCTGTTAATTAATACTCCAGGCAACACATCTCCTCTGATTGCACCAAATGTGACAGCTGCTGCCAGCAGCCTCAGGACTCTGATCCAGAGCATTCTTAGCACTTGTCCTTATTTAGGACTGATGTCATATTTTGAGTCCAAGGGCTGGAGTTTTACAGGTCCATAAATACACACAAGGAAATTCTGTCACTGAGGGAAAGGGCAACTCTGTCCTAAAAAATAAAATGTCTATAATGGCCATGTCTTCCCTCTCCTTTTATCACAGTACCTCTGCTTTCACATCAGGATGCTGCTGTGGTTGCTTGTGCAGGGTCTCACACTGAGCCCTGTGCCCTGAGGTCCCTGAGGGAAACCAAAGCCCAAAAAGTGGAGAAGTCTGAGGAGGAAAGGCCTGCAGCCAGTGAGGGGAGCTGGGCACTGCTGGCTCATGGCCCTGGCAGAGGTAAGCAGGGTCCTCATCACTGCTGGCAAAGCCTGCAAGGGGCAGGAAGGGGTTGTACTTCAGCTCCCCTCCCTCCAACCCCTCCCAGCTCTAGGCCAGCCTGGCACAGCTTTTGGAGGCTCAGGCTGCCCCCATGGTGCCAGGGTCCCACCTGTGAGGGGCTCTCTGTGCTCTCTGCCCCCATCCTGGGCTCCTGCCCGAGGGTCTCCCTCTGCAAACAGCTTCTGAGAAGTGCAGGGCTGGTGTGGGCAGTTCCAGGCTGGTTCCAGGCTGGTTCTCTCTGGACTGCAGGCAGTGTGCTGGGCTGGTGTGAAAGCATCCCCAGAGGGACAGGACACACGAGCTGGCTCTCACAGAAACCCCTGCACTCCATGGAGGGGCAGCAGCAGTGCCAGGCAGCACAGCCAGGCCTCCCAAACTCTGGCACAGAGCTCCATGCCCTGCCCTGGACAGGCTGCCAAGACTCTCACTGGGGCTGGTGCCACAGCAGCTCAGGACAAAGTTTGCCTTCATGCCAGGAACAATCATTGCCTCATCACTAGGAGTGTCATCTGGGTTTGGAAGTGCCACTCCACACCTGCAGAACCAAAGCATCCCCAGAACTGCAGAGATAAATGTGATGCAATGAGTTATTTATTTGGTACAAGCTGCTGCAAAGCTTTTGCCAGTCTGCAGAAAATGAGCTCAGTGTTCCATCTCTTCCTGGGCTGCTCTGCACAGCTCTGCAGCCACCACCAGCCCTGCCAGCAGCTTTTCCCTCAGTCACACAGACCACCAGGCTGGTGTCCTCAGCTGGAGCCAAGAGAAGGGGCCAAGAGCTTTCTGAGCTGCCTCGTTAGTCCAGTTTGCCTCTGTATGGAGACATTGAAGAATTGCTCAGGATGAAAACACATCTCTGAGATGTGAGCAAGAGAGAGACTCCTTCCACCAGCTCCTCCTCCTCCTGCTGCTCCTGACTGCTGCTCTGCAAGGCCCCAGCAGGATCCAGAGCAGAGGCACCATCACAGCAGGCACCATAACACGGATGGAAGCTCATCCCTGCTGCACACGGACATTTGCTGTGCTGGGCTCGTCAGGTTTGCTCCAGCTGCAGCAGTACCAGTCCCGTCTGTGCTTCTGTTTATTTTAAACCAGGTTCCCTCCCCTCAGGGCCCTGAGACTCCACAGGACTGTGAACGCTGCTCTCAGTCTCACCAAAAATTACTGAGTGACCCTACAGACCCATTTCTCCGGACGCTGGGAGCAAGGAAGGGGCTGGCACTATGGAATTCTGAGGTGCAGAGAAAGCCTCGGCAGCCGCAGCGGTGCTGCAGAGACACCTGGCCATGCTCTGTCACCTTCCTCGTCCCCATCGCCGCCAGATGGGAGCGGCTCCTCCCTTGGCATGAACCCGTAATGAGCTCTGCTGGGAGCCCTTGGAGAGGCGATAAACAGGCGATTATCTCCGCACTGTCCTGATGGATGGGGCTGCTCAGCGACTCTGTGCCACTTCCACAACCATCGCAGCCATCGGGGGCCAGTTCGAAGCCATAACCACAAGAGGAGAGGACTGACTTTAAGGAATAAAACTCCCAAGGACTGCCAATGCCAGCTGCCCCTGGCACGGAGCAGAGGAGGCTGGTGCCGTGTGAAGACTTCACCCATCAGCTCCGTGCTCAGGAAACCGTTCAGGTCAAAACGCCCCAAAAAAGGGAGGGACAGAGGGCTCAGGACTGGGACTGCAGGGCACGTTTAGTGGGATAATGGTGCATTCCGGGAAAGCAGCACCTCAGCACTCCTCTCCAGGGCCTGAAGAAAGCACATACAAATGAAATTCATACTAAGAAAAGAAAGGGAGAGAGAGAGAGATACTGGCTGCTTTTACAGAGGGGTAGAAAACATCGAGTGAGTGGGAATTCAGCAATGGGAACTGGGACAGTTCAGAAGGTAAAAGGGTGGGAAGTGGCCAGAGATGAATGTTGAACTCCTGAGAGTTAAATTCCTGGATTTAGAGAAAAAGAACAGAGATACAAAGAAAAAGGGGGTCTGCATGAGGTGATTCAGGAAGTCTGTACCTCTCGAGCCAGAGTGGGGAGAGAGAGGGAAATGGGGCTGAGAAATTGGGATAAAAAGGAGGCTGAGACCCCCAGCAGTTTAAGAGACCCCAGGGGAAATGCCCATGGCCTCTCCCTTTACTCAAATAAAGTTACAGGACTCTTGTCTCCTTTTGGGACATACATCTCTGGCATCATGGATTAATTTTCCCAACAGCAGGAACAGGGGAACAATTGTGCCCTTCTGCCAGGAGCTGGGACATGAGGCTGCAGACACCTGAAATCCTGGAGTGGTACAGGAGGGTTGGTCCTTTGGGTGGAGGAAACAGGATAGAAAAGTTCTAATGGCTTGGCTTGGACACAGTCTGTCTCATGGAAACAGGTTAGGAACAGTGTGTGAGTGGGACAAACTACTCCACACCATTAAAAAAATCACTTGTGGTGCCTTGAGAAAAGACAGCACACTGTAAACCAGGAGTTTGTGGGACCTGCTGTGTAATTAATGTTTGCAATTCCTACTGTGCAGGGCAGCAGTTCCAAGAAAAGCACTCCACAGTGCCAACATCGTGTCTCAAGGCAGCAGAGGAAGCAAGTAAAGCTGCCATTCATCCAGATGCTGAGTAGGATAAAGATAAACATTCCAAGTACACTCTAAATACAAATCCCTTCCACTTCAGGCAGCTTAACAGTGTTTCACTGCAAATTCAGACACTAAAACAACCAAACCCCCAATTCAGCTGTGCCAAGAAGTGAGAATAGAGAAGGAGAGTTCCTAGAAAGCTCTGGGCTGACTCATTCATGCTTTGATGGCAGCTGGAGAGCTGATGCCGGGTGTGGACAGCAATGGGCACCTGTGGGACACCCAGGGGGGCAGCAGGGATGGACGTGCCTCCAGAGCTGTCCTGGGCTGGGCGGGACCGCAGCTCCAACACAAACTGCTGCGTTTGCTGGGAACTTCCAGCCCAAGTTATTGTGTGTGTGATGCCGGGAGGCAGGAATTGCACTCAGGGGAGCAGGGACTGATCATGGAGGAGCTCTCAGAGCCTCGCTGAACACTCCTGAGCTGAGGGGGACACGAGAATCACAAAGGGGTTTGAGGAGCTCCCGGGAGCCACCCCAGGCAGGGGCTCGGGTGTCACAGCCAGGCAGTGACTGACAGAGAGGGGCTGGCAGCCAGGAGCCCCCTGCGTGGGGACAGGCAGTGTCCTTGTGCTTCATGTGACAGAAACTCGGGGTCCAGGGCTGGGCTCTAAGGAGTGATTTCACAGGGCTGAGGGGAAAGGGCTGGACTGGGGACACTGCACCCCAAAAAGCTGACAAGGAAATGAAAAGCATCCTCCAAAAGACCTGTTTGAAGACAGACCTGTAAGGGGAGAGCGTGGGGGAGACAGAGCTCCAGGAGATAAAATACCAAGAATTGTGATGTAGGAGAGAGAGGCTGCTTGCCCATCTTCAGGGTGGCTGAAGCAGGAAAGGGCTGTAAGAGCCTGACAGCACCATCTCTCCTGACTCTGGTCATCAAATAGATGCTCCCCCACAGACACCTGATCCGTGCTTGGACATCTCACCCCACTGGTGCTTTGTGCTCTGGTTTAGACAAAGAATTTAACAATCTCCCTCTCTATTCTGTAGAGAACAACCTTTACAGGTGGCTGGGAATGCCAGTGTATGCTTTAAGTGTTTGTTTGTCTTATTTGAGTGGAGCTTTTGATGTTGAACTATCCATTACTTAAAAGCCAATAAGTTAGAAAGCCATGAAGGAAAGTGAAATGGCCTGTGTCATTCAGTTCTGCACTGTGTTTGTGTGTGCTCAGGATTTCATTGTTTCTGTGAGATGCAGATGGTTTGAAATTGAAAAGCTGGGCTATTCCAGTGGCAGTCCCTTTGTTCTTGGAATGAGCTTGGCTTATTGAGGCAAAGCAGGAGAACCTCTGATTAACAACATCTGTCTGTTGTAGGGAAAAGGGTTGTCATCACACTGAGCTACTGTGCCATTCTGAAATGTTTTAACATTGTGCTTTACATGGCCAGAGCTCGATGAGGTTCTTTCTTCTGGAGAGATCAAACCCAGCTGGGGGGTCACTGTTCTCCTGATGGGGTGGGGAGGGCCCAGGAGCAGTGACAGCAGGGAACAGCTGGAATATTCCAGCTGGCAAGGGGCTGGCCCAGAGATACACCAGGTCCCTCTGTCCCCACAGCTCAGCCCTTCCCTGGGCTTGGCTCCCTCAGCCACCCCTGGGCTCCATTCTCTACTTCTACACCTCACCACACCTGCACCATCACCTGTGCTAAAAACATCCCCCAGCTCAGTTCCAGTGCATTTCCTGCACCCAGGCTCATCCTGGCAGCCCTGGGGAGCCTCCGAGGGGCAGCAGGGACCTGGTGCCACCCTGGTGCCACCCTCAGGGTCCCTGTGGCCAGCCCGGACCCAGGGGGGGCTTGGCCATGGCATGGGAGGGGCTCTGGGCTTGGGAGAGCTGAATTCCATCCCCAGTGATCCTGCTGACCCCAGCCTGCAGGCCTGGCCTTGTGAGAGTGTGCTCACTGCAATATTCCTGGAAATCTGCTGCTGCTTTCCAAAACAAGCTGTTTGCCTGAGTTTTCCCAGAAAGGCAGAAGCAGAGTGCAGGTTTAAAAACAAGCTGCACTCTCCTCTCTCCATGTGCTAAATGGTTTGTGGCCTTGAGAAAAACAACTGAACAGTGGACATTGAAGAAGGTAATTAAAAACCTTTTAACTCTCATGAGATCACAGAGAACAAACAAATGTGGGGTTTTCAAAATGTGACTTTTTCAGGGGTTTTTGTGTAAACAAGAAAACATTTTTATTATTATTTGAAAATAAAATGCAGAACTTAACTTTTTCCATGAGAGTGCTCAGGAATGGAGATTTGAAAAGCAGACTGTGGATCCGTGCAGTGCAGGAACCTGAACTGAAGGCACCAAGTCAGGGCAGCTGAGGCTGCCTGAGAGGAGCTGGCAGAACCAGACCTGGAGTGTCCATTCTGATCTGTGTGACACGGGGAAAAGAGGCTGCAGGAGTTGCATTTTCCAGCTCAGAGGTTTTATAGGATTTTAGGCAATGTCCATTGGATTTTAGTGAGTCTAAAGGACTTGTGTCTCTTTGATCATTTCTGAGAGTCCCAAGTCTCTTCAGACACTGGAGCTCAGGAGTCTGGTCATGATTTTCATGCAAACTGATGAGCTTCAGCTGAGACCAGAGTAGACGTAAGAGGGAACAGAAGCATCAGGCAGTGGGAGACAGAGTCAGGAGTTTGAGCAGAACTGAGTGCAGAGAGCAGGAAATGCAAACCCTCACAGAGCCAGTCCTGTCCCCAGAGCCCAGTCCAAGGGCCATCACCAGCACTGGGAGCCCAGTCCAGGGGCCAGCAGCAGCACTGGGAGCCCAGTCCAGGGGCCAGCAGCAGCACTGGGAGCCCAGTCCAAGGGCCAGCAGCAGCACTGGGAGCCCAGTCCAAGGGCCAGCAGCAGCACTGGGAGCCCAGGCCTGGTGACCAGCAGCAGCACTGGGAGCCCAGGCCAGGGCCCAGCAGCAGCACTGGGAGCCCAGGCCAGGGGCCAGCAGCAGCACTGGGAGCCCAGGCCAGGGGCCAGGCCAGGCTCTTGGGGGGCTGCACCAGCCTGGGGTTACACACTGGCTGTTCCTGCTGTGTATGGGATTCTATTTCATTTTACACTGCCTTGGCTTGGTGCTATTTCTGTAGGATATTCTGCATTTTAAAATGCCATGTTTTCATCCCCCAGCTTTGGAGTAAGAACTGAACTGAAATAGCTCCTCTAAATTCAAACCCAAGGCTCATCCAATGCCATTTGATGTTTCAGTGCTCAGCAGTGCCCAGGCTTTCATCAGGGAGAGGATGCAGTGACTGGCCCTGGCTCAGCTCCCTGCTCCAGCATCCTCCAGAGGCACTGAGGGAGCAGCCAGCCATCTCTGTAAGATGTGCACACTGCATGGACCAGCTGTCCCAAACAATGCTGAGCTAATGGAGTTGTTTTTTCATCCTGCAGCAGCCCCATGGACTGCAGAGGGGTGGCAGGTAACAGGGGGCCTGGAGGAAGCTGGGGAGGGCACAAAGAGTCTATTTCCAGAGGAAATCCACATTCCTTGGGTACCTCTTGTGGCACAACACCAGCACAGAGATGCTGACAGCCATGGAAGCTACACAGGCTCTCATCTTCTCACTGGACAGACCATGAACTGTAAGGACACTGCCCAGGCTCCTGCTCCAGCTGCAGAGTCTCTGGGATTGTCTTCCCAGGCAAATTAATCACTGACATATTTCTGTGTTTTATTCTGAATGAACTAAGAAATGAATTTACTGGGTGATTTCTTCATTTAGAACTGCAGTTTAAATCAACAGACAACAGCAGAAAACTGGTTTATTGAACCTTGCTCATTGCCCATGGCCATTTCCATGGTGCTGGTGCCTGTAAATCCTCACTGAGTGAGGCTGAGTGATGCCTCTCAGCTGGAGCCCACAGAATATGTAAATGTGCACTTCCAGGAGACCAGCACAGCTCTCAGGTGCAGTGTGTGGTGTAACCCTTCCCAAAGCTGTGCCCTGGGCAAAGGGAGCACTGGGGCAGCTGTACTGCAAGTCAAACCAGAACTTCCCATGAGATGTTAAAGACTGTTTAATAGTTCCTGAAGTATTTCTCCTTTGTTCAAAAGTAGACAAAGTAGGTATTTATGTGTCAGGAATGACAGTTCCTTTTCCCCAGTGGAGATGTGATTTGTACCTTCTAAACCCTGAGGCCACTAAAAACAATTCCATGCAAATGGGAAATAATTATAAGCAGAGAGGCACCCATGGGAGTGAAACTATGAACACTGAGAGGTTCTTATTTCTACTCTCAAATTTGACTTTACGTACATTAAAATTTCCCACTGAAACGATTTCTGACGTGGCCAGGATTGCTGGCACACATAAAACAGGGAGGAACCTCCAGGCTCTGCTGTCAGTGCCAGCCCCCAGCAGCTTGGGAGGGCACCTGCACACCCAGCACCCCCTCCCAGCACCCAGCACCCCCAGGCTGGCACTGCCAGTGGCACAGCTCCCTCCTGCACCATCCCCTGGGCACTGCAGCCTCTGCCCTGGGCTGCTGGGGGAGCTGGGCCCTGCTGCTCAAGGGCTGCATCCAAACCCACTGCCCCTGGCACCCTCACAGTGCCCAGCACAGCACTGACAAACCACTCACAGCTTTATTCTCCCCCAGTTTCATGTCTCCAATGGCAATAACAGGAACTTGTTCCATTATTTATCTTTGGTGGCTCCAGGTCTGGGACAGCCCCTCTGCTGCACTGAGCTGTGCCTGTCACTGCAGCCCAGGAGTGCCTCAGTCTACAAAATGCATTATTGTCCTCCTGCATCTGTGGGAAAGACACCAAAACACCAAAAACAGAACCATTTTTAACCTGTAAGCTGTGATTTAAAAACGCTCATTTCATACCAAGGAAATTAGTTTTAAGATGCCATTGAAGCTGCTGACAAAATTGAATCCTTACAGAAAAACCATTCAAATGCACAGGAAAGAAATGCTGCCAGTCAAGGATTTCCTAAGATTTCTGAATGGTTCTTTAGGAGAAAAAAAAACAGGCAAAGAGAGGAGGATGCATGTTTTTATTCCCCTTGATTATCCCTCAGTGTTTGTGAGAAGAACCAACCATCAGTTTGATAAATCCCCATTTGGTACAATGCCAGGGACAGGGACATTTCCAGGTGCCCAGGGCTGCATTCCCCCAGTGTAGCCCTGGCAGGGTGTGGGGCAGGCAGATCCCACTGCCTGGCACCAGGGTGGGCAGAAATCCCAGAAACACAGTGGGGACAGGGGCAGCAGGACCCTGGGACAGCCACAGAGCCAGCCAGGATCCTGTGTGAGGGACAATGACAGAGCAGCCAGGATCCTGTGTGAGGGACACACCCAGAGCCAGCCAGGGTTCTGTGTGAGGGACAATGACAGAGCAGCCAGGATCCTGTGTGAGGGACACACCCAGAGCCAGCCAGGATCCTGTGTGAGGGACAATGACAGAGCAGCCAGGATCCTGTGTGAGGGACACACCCAGAGCCAGCCAGGATCCTGTGTAAGGGACAATGGCAGAGCCAGCCAGGATCCTGTGTGAGGGACAATGACAGAGCCAGCAGGGTCCTGTGTAAGGGACAGGACTTATAAAAGCTGACTTATAAAGGGTTGCACTAATCTACAAAGTGCAAGGCAGCCATGTCTGCTCACACACAGGACTCTGGTCTTTAATAGTCCTGCGATGTAGGTGAAGCTTATTCCCAGAGGATTTGCAGTTGTCTTTCTGAGGTGTTGGTTGTAGAAGTTTCTCAGGAGTCTCATGCCCATCTCAGCAGAGTTACACAGAGCACACGTCCCACTGTCACTGTGGAGCAGGGACTGTGGCAGTGCAGCACCTGAACATTTGTATGTATGTTTTACATTCTGGGTTATTGCAGAAGTGTCTTCCACGAGCCTTAAATGTTTGTAAACAACTCATTTAGTCATCATTAAGCATTTAATACTGGTGTTCTACCTGCTGTCATTTCCAGGAATAGCAGAACAGAAATTCTCACAATTACATATACATTTTGGACATATTTGGATCCATTCTTAATCTTGATCTATTTAATGTTTTGTAAATAAAAAAAATCTATAAATCATTTATTACACCAAGTGAACTCCAAAAAGAAGATATGGCTCAAACACAGAATATAAGACAGCGTGTATCTGTAGTTTCAGTCCATGAAGATCCAACAGTTCTCATTTCCACAGGATATTCCACGGGGTCATTGCTGCTCTAACAGCCCATTCACACCCTGGCTGAGGGAACACCCGCTGCTGACTCCAAGGCTTTCAGTCAGGTGAGACGTGGCTTTGTCCACCCGGAAACCTCAGGGATGGGGACTCCAGAGTGCTCTGAATCACCCGGGTTCTCATGGAGTTCCCCAGCTGCACTGAGCAGCTCTTTTGGCATCCTCTGTGAGACCCCACCAGTTCCCAAGTGTGGAAAAGCCCAGCTCCTGCTGCTCCAGCTCCTGCTGCTCCAGCTCCCCACTCCTGCACTGCCACTGGGCTGTCCCCTTCCCCACACTCCTGCACAGACTGGGAAAACACACCTCAGGTCCAAAGAAATTGAAATAGGGGTTTTGCAGTTGATTTATTGGAGGTTTGGAGTGTTTGTGCTGTGCTGAATCCTCCCCGAAGCTCTGCTGGAGCTCTGCTGGAGCTCTGCTGGAGCTCTGCTGGAGCCCTGCTGGTCTGTCATGTGTGGGCTGGTGCAGCTCTGGGCAGGGATGGGGCACGGTGTGGGTGCGGGCTGAGCACTCCTCAGCTGAGCTGAGCTCACTCTGACACAGACTCACCTCTCCGGGGACATTTGGCACGGACGGATTTTCTCGCTGAATCAATAAATCCCAGATGGGCAGCGGGAGCTCTGCGGGAACTCCCCGAGGCAGGAATCAGCGGCGTGCCCTGATGTGTGAGTGCCCCGCTCCCCTGCCCAGCCCTGCAGCCTGGGGCAGGAGCTCCNTCCTGCTGCTCCAGCTCCTGCTGCTCCAGCTCCCCACTCCTGCACTGCCACTGGGCTGTCCCCTTCCCCACACTCCTGCACAGACTGGGAAAACACACCTCAGGTCCAAAGAAATTGAAATAGGGGTTTTGCAGTTGATTTATTGGAGGTTTGGAGTGTTTGTGCTGTGCTGAATCCTCCCCGAAGCTCTGCTGGAGCTCTGCTGGAGCTCTGCTGGAGCTCTGCTGGAGCCCTGCTGGTCTGTCATGTGTGGGCTGGTGCAGCTCTGGGCAGGGATGGGGCACGGTGTGGGTGCGGGCTGAGCACTCCTCAGCTGAGCTGAGCTCACTCTGACACAGACTCACCTCTCCGGGGACATTTGGCACGGACGGATTTTCTCGCTGAATCAATAAATCCCAGATGGGCAGCGGGAGCTCTGCGGGAACTCCCCGAGGCAGGAATCAGCGGCGTGCCCTGATGTGTGAGTGCCCCGCTCCCCTGCCCAGCCCTGCAGCCTGGGGCAGGAGCTCCAGCAGGGATGTGGGAGCTCCAGCAGGGATGTGGGATCTCCATCAGGGATGTGGGATTTCCATCAGGGATGTGGGCTCTATCTCAATCAGGGATGTGGGATCTGCAGCAGAGATGTGGGAGCTCCAGCAGGGATGTGGAGTCTCCATCAGGGATGTGGAATCTCCATCAGGGATGTGGGATCTCCATCCCCAGCTCCCCCGGCCAGTGCAGACCCTGAGGCTGTCGGCAGGGCCCAGGTGGGACAGGGTTAGGCCTGGCTTAGGGTAACAGCATCTGTTTGCAGGAATTCCATCTGCGGAATGTCACGGGTGCCATCTGCCGACGCTTCCCTGGCCTCGGGAGTCCGGCCCGGCCCGGCCCCTTTCCATCCCCCCGGGAACCCCAGGGAGGAGGGAACCGGCTCTGGCACTGCCCTGGGGGCTGCTGTCCCTGGGGTCAGCGCAGGGGAGGGACACAGATCTGTCCTAGCATTGTCCTGGCAGTGTCGCTGGGGTCCGTGCAGGGGACAGGACACAGACCTGTCCTGGGGGCTGCTGTCCCTGGGGTCAGCGCAGGGGAGGGACACAGATCTGTCCTAGCATTGTCCTGGCAGTGTCCCCGGGGTCAGTGCAGGGCAGGGGACACAGAGCTGTCCTGGCAGTGTCCTGGCAGTGTCCTGGCAGTGTCCTGGCAGTGTCCCCAGGGTCAGTGCAGGGCAGGGACACAGAGCTGTCCCCACACAGCTCAAGGGCAGCAGGGTCACAGCCCGGGTGGAGGCAGTCAGGAAGGGCAGAGCAGCCTCTGCTTCCCCAGCCCCCCGGGCAGCACCAGCCCATCCCACAGCTTCCCTGCCGAGTCTGTGCCAGCAGAGGGGGGCTGCTGCTCTCACAGGGAGTCCCTTGTCCCCAAAGGTCACTCTGTCCTACGGCCAGCTGCCAGCAGCCCAGCAGTGATGGCATGGCCAGCCAGGCTCCATGGACAGCAGCTGTTTTCAGCTGGACCCTGCACCATGGAGTGAGATCTCAACACTGAAAACCTTTGAGCAGCACTGACATCCTCCTCTGAAAGCAGAATCCTCCACAGGCACCACCTGTGCTGTCTCTGACACCTCATTTACCCTGTGGGGATGTGACACAAGTCACCCACGCACACCGAGTGACCTGGGCTGGCCGTGCCCCTGCCAGGACACTCAGTCACGGGGGTGGAAGCAGCCTCCTGCTGCCACCGTGCAGAGGAGCAGCAGCTCTGTGAGCACAGCTCAGGGAGGAGTGGCAGGGAGCAGAATGCCCCACACCCCACCCCGGGGACCTGCAGCAGGCTGAGCAGCAGAACTGTCCTGCAGGCCCTCGGTGGGTGGGAGCTGAGATCCAAATCCTGTCCCCTTTCACTGAGTTCTGCCAGAGCCTCGGGGTCTTGGAGGCCAAGGGGCTCTGGGCTGGGGACACTGGCTGCTGGGCAGAGCGAGGGCAGGGGGACACCAGAAACTGCCGGCTCAGGATCCAGCAAAGGCCACCCCAGCACCCCATTCATTCACCCTCCCACTCCAGCAGGATGCTGCCCCCAGCTCCACATACCCCAGCCTGGCCCTGGGAGCACAGGGAGTGGCAGGGGAGATGTTCAATGGGGTACTATCACTGCCCTGCTCCCCTCAATGAGCTCCATCTCCTTCCAGCCAGGTGCTGTGGCAGAGGCCTCTCCCCCAGCCCCAGCAAGGGGGGACTGCTCTGGTGTGAAACGCAGCTCAGCACCCCTGCCTGGTGCCCTGGAACAGCCCTCACTCACTGCAGTGCTAACTCCAGGGTCATAACCAGAACAGTCACATCTGTTCTCTCCAGAAATACAACTAAAAGGGGATATTTAAATTCTGCCTAAGGAGAAGGAAGAGAAAGTGATGAAATAAGTAGTGAAATAAGTGAACTAAGTAAGTGGTACTACAAAGCACCACTTTGTAAAGATTGGATACCAAAAGGTCAGTTCCTGTAAAACAGACATTCAGGAATGGAAGTACCCATGTGGCATTAATTTTCCATACACTCGGTTTTTAACTGAGCAATTATGCTGCAATTGCTAAAATGATGGGATGCAAATGAAAAACGTGTTTACATGTCCATGATCATTAAGTCTTTGTACTTCTGTGGAGATGCAGGTAGAATAGGTATTTAAAAAATAAGCATTGTTTTGAGCCTCTCCAATAACACAGTCAGTCAGATAATCCCAGCTGTAATGCCTTCAAGAAGTGCTTTGTGTTCCAGTTTAGAGCAGAATAACTGAAAGACAAGGTACCAACACTCAGAGCACCAGAGAAACTCCTATTACAAAAAAGAATTTTAAAAAAACCCAATCGATTTAGAAGTCTAGAAACTTTATTCTTTTTCTTGATTTTCACATTCCTTGGTTATGTCAGAGAGGTAAAATCCATTTTGGTGACACACATTCCACACAAACTTCCAAAGGCCAAGCATCCTGCAAGATCAGTGCTGTAGAATGAAAACATCTCCATGCCAATGCCCTTGGGGTGCTGCCCAAGGAATCCATCAGCTGGAGATTTCTTGCTGCATTTGCATTCTCTAGTGTGAAATACTCAAGACAAAATATCAAAGAAGAGAAGTGCAATTCCCATACAAATGGAACAGGAATACCATAACACCTTTGCAGAAACATTGGCTCTGGAGGACACAAGAGTGAAAGACAATCACTGCTCTCAAGTCAGTGGCTTTATAAACAATTGCTGAGAGTTTTCTCAAGCCCAGCACAGGAGCCTCTCACAATCCACTTGCAGGTGCCATGAGACAAGTGCTACAGGATGGCTGGGTCACATTTGAAGGGAGGGCAGAGACTTTCCACAATCAAGAGCCAAGAAGGAAACCTCACACTCCCTCTTACACTGGCCTTTACCAGGTGCCACATTGAACTTTCAGGAAACAAAACTGAACCAATGTTCCTGCCCTGAAATCTTACTCAAGCAAAAGGTTTGGAGAATTTTTTATAACCACAAAGTGCAGGACTCTCTCACTTCCAGCTGCCTGTGTCCCAGCAGAAGCACTCTGAATGCCCAAAGCACTTCAGCCTGCCCTGCCCGAGGAAGGCACAGCTCCTGTTCCTTCAGCTGCCAGGTGTGCTGCTCAGACAGCCCTCAGCTCGGAATGTTCCAGAAATCAGGGTAACCACGGCCCCTCAGTGGGAAAGGAGATCAGATATGGAACCAAAACCACCAAGTGGTCACAGAAAAAAGCTTGAAAAGGCAGAGAAAAGGACCAAGGAGCCTGGCCAAAGCCACAGCAGTCAGTACAGCACACTGACAGCAGGGACAGCAGCAGCAGAGCCCTCACTGGGCTGTAGATGGTGCAACAGGACTTGTGGGGTTTGGGATTTTGTGATGGTTGCTGTTGGGTTTGGGTGTTTTAAACATTGCAAAGGCATCGCTGCAGCTTTCCCACAGTACCACAGGCCTGTTCCCAGGCAGGCAGTGCCATGAGCCACTGACCCTGGAGAGGCTTACCCCAGCCTGGACTTACCCCAGCCCTGGGAGAGGCTTGGGCTTGCCAAGGAGGGAACTCTGACATCCCCTGGCACCTTCTCTGCCCTTCCCTGCCCTGACATCTCCAAAACCCACCTTTCATCCAGCACTTCTTGTATCAGCACCCATGACAGCATTCCAAGGCTGTGGCAGTGGTCAAACAGAAAAACCAGTTTTAAGAGGGATTGCTCCAGGCTTAGCGAGTCACTCCTCTGTCAGTCACTGCGACCCGCAGAGCCGGGAGAGGCGGGAATCCCGGGGTGATGTCAGGATCCCCGGGACAGGAGGGATCCCTGGGACAGGCAGAATCCTGGGACAGGAGGGATCCTTGGGATAGGAGGGATCCTGGGACAGGAGAGATCCCCAGGACAGGCGGGATCCTGTGACAGGAGAGATCCGTGGGACAGGAGAGATCCTGGGACAGGCGGGATCCGCAGGGTGATGTCAGGATCCCCAAGGTGATGTCAGGATCCCCAAGGTGATGTCAGGATCCCCAGGGGGGTGTCAGGATCCCAAAGGTGATGTCAGGATCCCCGGGGTGATGTCAGGATTCCCAAGGTGATGTCAGGATCCCAAAGGTGATGTCAGGATCCCCGGGATGATGTCAGGATTCCCAAGGTGATGTCAGGATCCACGGGGTGATGTCAGGATCCCCGGGGTGATGTCAGGATTCCCAGGGTGATGTCAGGATCCCCAAGGTGATGTCAGGATCCCCGGGATGATGTCAGGATCTCTGGGATGATGTCAGGATCCCAAAGGTGATGTCAGGATCCCCGGGGTGATGTCAGGATTCCCAAGGTGATGTCAGGATCCCAAAGGTGATGTCAGGATCCCCGGGATGATGTCAGGATTCCCAAGGTGATGTCAGGATCCCCGGGGTGATGTCAGGATCCCCGGGGTGATGTCAGGATTCCCAGGGTGATGTCAGGATCCCCAAGGTGATGTCAGGATCCCCAGGATGATGTCAGGATCCCCAGGACAGCACACTTGAGGCAAATTTAGCTCAGGACAGCCCGTTCAGAGCTGCCCTGGCACAGAGGGAAGGACATTCCTTGTGCAGACCAGTGCGATTGGTACAAGACTCCCGCAGGGGAAATCCAATCCACATTGAGCAATCAATGCTGGTAAAGAACAAGGCTTTTCCCACAGACCTGTGCTGTTTTCAAAACACCTGCGTTTCCTTCAAAGACAATAGTGAGGAAAATTCATAATATCTCATTAATCACAAAACTGAGCTTCAGAGCAGAAATTGTTTCTTTCCAAAATAACACATTGATCACTGAAATTTGAAATCTAAGTTGAATTAAAGGCTTAATATGCCTTTATTCAACTTCTTTTTTTTCATGTTGGTCTTTGATATTTCTGTGCCTGGAGAAAAAAAAAAAAACAAAAACCCACAAATGATCTCTCCATCTTGTCAAGCCCCAATTTTAGATTTACACAAAAACCAACCAGGCTAGGAAAGACCTTCCCATTTTCTGCATCTGATTATCTACTTTTATTCTGATGGCTTCTATGCATTACTGAAGATAGAAAATTAACACAGTAATGTCAGAAACAGTGATGCCTTAATGTGTTAATTATTAAGGACTCTAAAAGCCTGAATTCATTTGTGCTGAATGAGTGCAAATTATCTGATAAACCCTTTGATCAAGACTTTCTGAGCTTCCCCTTCACAGGCTTAGTGTTCTCATTTCTAGCCATGACTAAACCACAGACATTTGTGCACCCATAGGGAACAAACCAGGCTCCCCACAGAGCTGCTCATTCACCTGCCTGCAAGGACCTGCCAATGCACAGGTGAGGGGGTCTGGGGATAATCCACCTTCTCCCACGGTCAGAGCAGCCTGGCCAGGGGGATTCCTGCTTTAGGGAGCTCGTGGTTTTTATAAACCCTGTACATTATTTTGATTCGGGGGTTTCAGGAATCAGATTAAGGTTTCCATGTGCGTTTCTGTGCAGTTTGTGTGCAGTTGTGTGGGTTTGTGTTTTGATGGGATTTTTTGGAGCTGCAGGGTGGGGCAGGGCCAGCCCCTCTGAGCACTGAGGGATCTTCAGAGGGGTCCCAGCAGTGCTGCCCCAAAGCATCTCCCAGCCAGCCCAGGAAGCACTTCCCCTTGGGCTGGGGCCCCTCGCAGTGCTCTGCACAGAGAGCAGCGAGCACAGCCTTACCTGGCTGCCACAGCCTGCCCTCACCTGGCCTGGCCAGCACAGCCTCACCTGGCCGGCACAGCCTCCCCTGGCCGGCACAGCCTCACCTGGCCTGGCCAACACAGCCTCACCTGGCCAGCACAGCCTCACCTGGCCTGTCCAGCACAGCCTCACCTGGCCTGGCCAGCACAGCCTCCCCTGGCCAGCACAGCCTCACCTGGCCTGGCCAGCACAGCCTCACCTGGCCGGCNTGGCACAGCCTGCCCTCACGTGGCCAGCACAGCCTCACCTGGCCAGCTCACCCACATGGCAGGAGGCACTCACAGAGCTTTAGCTCAGGCTGGGGTTTTTAATTTTGCATCTTTTAATTTTGCATCTTCACACCAAACCTCCCCAAACAAACCAGCCCAGCTGGCCCAGCTCTGCAGAACACTCAGCACCCCCTGCCCCTGGGAGCATCTGTCACATGCCCTGTGTAAGACAAGTTTGAGTTACAGATATAGAAGCTGAGCAGACTAAAGTGACCTGAACCAGAATTCTCAGGTGTCACTTGTTTTGTTTTGTTTTGTTTTGTTTTTTGAACAGGCCAGGGTGAATAACCATTGAAGCAGTGGCATTGCCCCAGCCACAGAGTGGGGAGGCTGAGCTGTCAGGGTGCTCCCCATCTGCAGGGCAGCTCTCTCCTCACAACATCACAAATGGCCCTCTGGGAACAACCGGAATCTCATCAATCCCCCCTGAGTTTCGGCCAGGAAAGGATGTCCTGCAGACGTGGTGCAGCTCTGCAGCTCCCAGAATGGGCCCCTCGGGGCAGGAATGGGAGAGGAGCCCCAGGGGACCCTGTGAGGCACAGTGCAGGTGTGGTGTCTCACACAGCCAGTGATGTTTCCACTGGCTCAGAAAATGTACTTTGCCAGTTTTGAAACCAAGCCTGAGAACATTACACAGGGCCTCACCTCAGGCTCAGGTACAAAACCTGCCCACGTGAGTAAGGCTTTCAATCACACGATGAGCACCCACTCACACAATTACTGCTTCCATCCCTGAGGGGCAGAATTCAGGGAAAGTGTTACCTTTAGGATTTGCCATCTGTTGGAGAGAAACCCACACGTGGCCAGACAGGGAAGCAGCTGTGCCTTCATTGCACCTTCTGGCACAAGCCCACGAGGACCTGGGGCAGCTCATGGTGTGCACTCCTCCTCTGTCCTGAGCCTCTGGGCTCTGGTTCTCCCAGTCATGGACACGTTTATTTATGCAATTGCAGATGCTGGGCTCTGGGTAAGACAAGCTGTTATTTTGTTCTAGAAATTGCATTTTCCACAAGCACCTTGAATTCAGAGCTGATGATATATTGATATATTCCATTTGTGTGTGTAACAAATATGTATGTAATGCCTGTAGCTGGGAAAAGTCACCTTTATGGCTTCCTCTATTATTTTTCTTACAGATGGTGCCAAGGAATCAATAACCATGTCACACCCCTGGGCAAGCAGAGCAAGTGGCTTTATGTGGAACCACACAGATCCTGCCTTTATACCTCTGGAAACAGAGACAGAATTTCTCCTGACTCCTAGCTGTAAACCAATCATGTACACAGTCATTAAAATTAAATCAAATGCACCTGCTTACAGCTCTTGACCTGTTTTAGGTCTGGCTTTTACCAGCTCTCATCCAGCACAGCTCTCAGGACAAGGCAGCAGAGCAAAGTGAGTGGTGCCAGTGTGGAGGTGACACCTCCCCTTAACTTCTGCCATCCCTTCACACTGCTGGGACCTTCACCCTGGCTTGGAGAAACCCAGATACAGGGGAAGAGCTTCACTGTGGGAGCAACAGTCACTGCACTTCTTCTTTCTCATTTCTTTTCCTCACAGCCTTTAGAAATCTCCAGGCCCTTGCTCAGAGCACCAAGCCCCAGTTCCTGTGTGCCCAATCCATGCACTGAGATCTGCTGTGGCTCAGGGAAAGGCACAGAGCAGCCCTGACACCTTCACCCCACTGAGCTGGGCCCTGGGCAGGGGAAGGCTGCTCCAAGCACTGATGGGTTTGTGTTTGAGGACCTGGTCTCTTCTGTGCTCAAACTCATTTTTTGTATGGGAAGTTGAGCTGGAATTGAAGAGCATGAGTTAAATATTTCATGTCATGCTGGAATATATAATTCATGATCAAATCCTTCAGAAAGGAAAAGATAAGATAGAGCTGCAAAAGCTTTAAATAAAGTGTTTTCTGTCCCCTATAGACAGACTGATGGAAAAGTGCTTTCCCCCTCTTCTATTGGTGCTTTAAAGGAAATTAGGAAATAATGTGCTAGCAGTAAAAACAAATACTCAGAGTACATTTGAGGAATTGTTATTGTTTGTAAACAGATGTAATTAATGTTTTATACACACTTATCTAAAGTAAAGTGCTGTGCTGCCCTTGGTCCCTCCACAATTCACAGCCTCTCTTGAGAACAAGACAGGTTGTCCCCAAGCTGTAAAAGCTGCACACCTCGTTATTGCTGTGATCACCTGGGCAGCCCTGGCCAGGGGAATGTGACAGTGCAGCTCTGGCAGAGCTGCTGCAGCCCATCCAGAGGCTGAGATTGTTCCACAGGCCTGGAGGGCTGGGATGGAGTGAGGGGTCACAAAATCATGGAGTGGTTTGGATTAAAGGGGCCTCAAATCCCACCCAGTGCCACCCCTGCCATGGCAGGGACACCTCCCACTGTGCCAGGGACACCTCCCACTGTCCCAGGCTGCTCCAGCCCCAGTGTCCAGCCTGGCCTTGGGCACTGCCAGGGATCCAGGGGCAGCCCCAGCTGCTCTGGGCACCCTCAGTGCCTGCACACCCTCACAAGAAGGGGTTTATCTCTACCAGCCCACCCAGCCCTGCCCTCTGGCAGTGTGACAAAACAGGCCCAGATAAAAGTCTTTCTTATGGGGCCCCTTTAGCACTGAAAGGCCACAGTCAGGGTTCCCAGACCCTCCTCTTAGCCAGGCTGGACAATCCCAGCTCTGTCAGCCTTTCCCCACAGCAGTGGCTCTGCAGAGCCCCTGGCTGGGCTCTCCCCTGCCTGTCCATGTCCCTCCTGTCTGTCCATGTCCCTCCTGTCTGTCCATGTCTCTCCAGTCTGTCCATGTCTGTCCAGTCTGTCCATGTCTCTCCAGTCTGTCCATGTCCCTCCTGTNGCACACCCTCACAAGAAGGGGTTTATCTCTACCAGCCCACCCAGCCCTGCCCTCTGGCAGTGTGACAAAACAGGCCCTGATAAAAGTCTTTCTTATGGGTCCCCTTTAGCATTGAAAGGCCACAATCAGGGTTCCCAGACCCTCCTCTCAGCCAGGCTGGACAATCCCAGCTCTGTCAGCCTTTCCCCACAGCAGTGGCTCTGCAGAGCCCCTGGCTGGGCTCTCCCCTGCCTGTCCATGTCCCTCCTGTCTGTCCATGTCCCTCCTGTCTGTCCATGTCTCTCCAGTCTGTCCATGTCTGTCCAGTCTGTCCATGTCTCTCCAGTCTGTCCATGTCCCTCCTGTCTGTCCATGTCCCTCCTGTCTGTCCATCTCTCTCCTGTCTGTCCATGTCTCTCCAGCCTGTCCATCTCTCTCCTGCACTGGGGAGCAGAGCTCTGTACATGATTCTCCAGTTGTGGCCTCTCCTGTGCTCTGCAGAGGGGCAGATTTGCCTCCCTCCACCTGCTCTATCTGAGCATTGGCCTTAACAGAAACATCTGAAAAGAAGTTTTAAACAATCAACAACAAAAAAAATTCAAAGCAATAACAATTTTGGGGGCTGTTTTCCTTTGTCACACTCACAGTGACAAACCAAGATCTTGGATGAAAGATCCTCAGATTTTTCCGCCCATGGTTCAAACATTTTCCAGTGCAACAAGATCCCAGGGGTGCATCTCTGAAGCAAGTCTCTGGGAGCAAACTTGCTTTTGGAAACTGGAATTTGCCTGGCAGAGTTTGTGCACTGTCCTTCACCACTCCTCCCTGATGAGATTTCAAACATTTCTGAGAGCACTCACTTGTGTTCAGCAGCCCCAGAAAAGTGCTCTGCTTCATTCAATCTCTGTACAAAGATCCAAATTGTCCACTGGCAATTTACACAGCAGCAAGTTAATGCTGGGCTCTCTTTGGTTTGTGGAGAAAATAATCACAGAGCTTTGACAGCTGAACAACAGACAATTGCTTGTTGTCTCTGTGTTTTCTTGGAATCGATACAAAAACACCAACAGGATTGTCACACGCAGTTAATCATTCCCAGGAAACAGCAGCAGTGTTTGTGAGGATGGATGAGCTGGGGCTGGAGCTGCCATGGGAGCAGCTGGCACTGCCCTCCACAGGCACCAAAGCAGGGGCAGCTGCTGCAGGATCACCTGGAAAAGAGCCAGGATCCAGCACAGCTGTGTGAGCACTGCCAGCCTGCAGTTCACCTGCAAATGGGCAATGCCAGGATCACCAGAACTGGAAAAGCACCAGGATCCAGCAGAGATGGCACAGCTGTGTGAGCAGTGCCAGCCTGCAGTGCACCTGCAAATGGGCAATGTCAGGATCATCAGAGCTGGAAAAGCACCAGGATCCAGCAGTGATGGCACAGCTGTGTGAGCAGTGCCAGCCTGCAGTTCACCTGCATTTCACCTGCAAATGAGCAATGCCAAGGTGTTCCCCTGCCCCAGAGAGGTGCCTTGTGGGGATGGCTGCACTCCAACAGATCCAGCCACAGCCTGGCCCTGCTCAGGGAGCCACAGTGGCACCAGGGCCGAGCTCTCTGGGGGGATTTTGCTGCCACTCCCATGCTCTCCTCTTTCAAAGGTTTCCTCCCCACCTTTCCATGCAGATATTTGTTACAAGGAATGCAGGACTGGGAGGAATTTTCCCCCTTTGTTCCTTTTGGAAGACAAATAAAAATTTGAATAAATTAAAAAAAAAACCACAAACATATCTTCAGCCTTGGCAAGTAAAGTCTCAATGAGAGCCAAATGCCCTGAAACAACACGTGCCCCAGGACAGGCTGAGGGAAATGCAAACAACAGAGTGACTTACAGCAGCTGGCAGAGACAATACGTTCTGGGAAATGTGTATAAAATACAAAATGCTTATAAAATATGTGGGAAAAGGAGGGGAAGCCACCTTTGATGGCTACAGAACACAGCGTGTCAGGAGCCTTCTGGTGGCTGCCTGCCCAGGGACCAGGGGGCCAATGTCCTTCACAGCCCCACCTGCCACTGGGCTGGGCTGGCCTGTCCCAGCCTCAGCACACCCANGCCCCCCCTGCCACTGGGCTGGGCTGGCCTGTCCCAGCCTCAGCACACCCAGAGCTGTGGTCATGCCACTGGCTGGTGACACCCTGTCCCATCCTCAGCACACCCAGAGCTGTGGCCATGGCACGGGCTGGTGACACCCTGTCCCAGCCTCAGCACACCCAGAGCTGTGGCCGTGGCACGGGCTGGTGACACCCTGTCCAACCTCAGCACACCCAGAGCTGTGGCCGTGGCACGGGCTGGTGACACCCTGTCCCAGCCTCAGCACACCCAGAGCTGTGGCCATGGCACGGACTGGTGACATCCTGTCCCAGCCTCAGCACACCCAGAGCTGTGGCCATGGCACCGGCTGGTGACATCCTGTCCCAGCCTCAGCACACCCAGAGCTGTGGCCATGGCACGGGCTGGTGACACCCTGTCCCAGCCTCAGCACACCCAGAGCTGGTGACACCCTGGGACAGCTCCAGGGGCTCAGGTGACCCGCTGAGGAGCACCATTTCTCATCAGGGAGCACCGTGGGGGATCCCATCCCAGAGCCATGGGGACACCTTGGCTGCCACCCCCCTGTGACAGTCACGGCAAGAGCCCAGTGCTTCCTGTGGCTCCAGGGTCAGGAGCATCATCCACAGCTGACCTCTGCTCAGACAGACCCACAGCACAGCCAGGGCCTGAGCCAGCCCAGCAAGGCTAAAGGTGCAAGGAACACCCAGACAGAGCCTTCCATGGGGCCAGGAGTGCCAGCAGGCTTCACCAGTTACCAGGTGACATCACCCACCATTGTGGTGTTTCACACAAATATAAAGAAATAAAAACAGCCCTAAAACAAACCATTTGTGTGAATTCAGAAAATGAAATCTGTAATCAGGAGTTCCAAAAAGGGACTCCAGATAAATAGAAAAAGTAGAAGATTACTGTAGACCTATCAGTCTTTTATTGTAGTTCACTGTTTTTTCAAGCTTTCTCATCGTGATTGCATTCAGCCTGTAAAAGCTTCTGCTGTCCATGAGATGCAAAGATTATTGACTTCACTAAATGGACACCAAATCCCTTCTTTCCTCTGCTGAAACAGCTTCTTGGAGCCTGTTAGTGTGAAGGACCCACATCATCCTGTCAGTGTCCTTGACGACCTTTTCTCAGATCTTTAGAACATCTCCGGATGAGTTTACACTCGCAATTGAGCAGCCCTTTACTGCTCAGGCTGTGAGTGCATTAGAAATGTCAGCCTTTGAAACACACATCACAAGGAATTTAGTTACAGAGAGCAACACAATTTTATTACCTGACAAAAACAAGCTTCAAACACTTCAGTTAAGAGACACAGCTGGTTTTCACCTAAATAGAGCAGGAGAAACACACTGTCAGTTGTTTCCCAAAGCTAACTTATCACAAAGCTGATGCAGCAAAATTGAGCTTCTGAGTTCCTGGGGGAAAAGAATCTTATTTGTTTTCTTCCTTTTCACGAAACATAAGAGCACGTGGGAAGTGCAAAGAGTCAGCCAGACAACAGATGTGATATTGAAGAAGTAAATCTGATTGGAAGAGGTCAGGAAGAAATCAGACAGGCTATACTGGTCATTTCATTGATTCTCTGGTCAAGCATCCCAGGTTTCTGCCCATGGCATCTTTCATTGCTGCATGCACGAGGTCCCAGAGGTTTTGCACTGCATGCTCTGCTCACCTGCCCAATCATCACTGCACATCACTGATAGCATCTTGTCAGAACCTGGGGCATGGACACACCACTGAGCCCAGTGCAGAGACTCAGTTCTCATCAGACCTAAGTTAAAATTAATCACAAACAAGCTTTAAAGCACAGACAGTTCCCTTGCTCAGAGCAGAGGCCCTGGTGGCCAGATGGGAGCTGCTGTACCCTGTGCCACAGAACCCCAGTGAACCCCAGACTGGCAGCACCTGCTCAGAGCCAGCTCTGGGGTTTGTGCCACAGCCTGCACTGCTCAGAGCCAGCTCTGGGGTTTGTGGCACAGCCCAGGCTCCCCATCACTGCTCAGAGCCAGCTCTGGGGTTTGTGCCACAGCCCAGGCTCCCCATCACTGCTCAGAGCCAGCTCTGGGGTTTGTGCCACAGCCCAGGCTCCCCTGCACTGCTCAGAGCCAGCTCCAGGGTTTGTGCCACAGCCTGCCCTGCTCAGAGCCCAGCTCTGGGGTTTGTGGCACAGCCCAGGTTCCCCCGCACTGCTCAGAGCCAGCCCCAGGGTTTGTGGCACAGCCCAGGCTCCCCTGCACTGCTCAGAGCCAGCCCCAGGGTCTGTGGCACAGCCCAGGCTCCCCTGCCCTGCTCAGAGCCAGCTCTGGGGTTTGTGGCACAGCCTGCCCTGCTCAGAGCCAGCCCCGGGGTCTGTGGCACAGCCCAGGCTCCCCATCACTGCTCCCTCTGCTCCTGGCCCCAGGCCTGGTGCTGCTGATGGAGCCCTCACCCAGGGCAGTTGCACCCTCTGCTTTCAGAGCTCCCCCTGCCCTGCAGCTCCAGCCCTTCCCACTCACACCCTGGGGTCACCACTGGAACATGGGTGCAACATTCAGTGTCCCACTGCAGCTCAATGAATTGGCTTTTTTCTGCTCTTCTCTGCATTTCTGTCTTCTTTGAGAGCCCCTTCTGAGACATCCATACAGACTGCACAGACATTGGCTGTTAAAGATTTTCACCACCCTTAACCTGACCCTGATCTCTGAATATAAAACTGAGATGCATAATTTCTAATTTTTCAGGAAGGGATATCCTTATATTGCTGGTCTGTCTTTCCAAACACATAGGTGCCTTCTCACACCAAATTTGCATTAAAAGCAGGAGAGTAGCTGAGAAAAGTCAATGAAAACAAAGCTAATGAATTGCTGCGGCCATTAACGCTGATAAACAGAGCCGGGTGTGAAAGAGGCGTCCCAGGTTCTGGGTTATCAGCATTAGAATCCTGCTGAGAATCTTGAGTGGGAGGCAAACCACCAACAGCAACATCCATCAGCCCAGATTCTGACTCCAGCTTGATGATAAAAAATAACATCAATCATCAGCTGCGAGGCAGAAACGACAAAAATGACAAAAATGCAAAGGGAAGCCTACACTGACTGTTGGGTACTTGAGAAAACTTTAACAGGTCTGAGATACCTCTGAAAATAATGTGCACAGGTGTGTCTTGAATAATGGAGAGCTTTCACTGTAATACATGGAGATAAACTAATAATATAATTGTTAGCATTAATTCAGCAATCAGAATTGTTGTCAAACGTTGGTGCCCTGTTTTTTTCAGAAGTTTGACAAAGATATTGCCAGTTTTTGCAGGGAAGTGAAACAGGATTTATACAGTTTAGTCCGAGCACTCCTTCAGTGCTCTCTGATTAAAACAAAGGAGGAGCACCTTGGACTGCCCTCCCCACTGACCCAGCCTCACATCCCACAGAAAGCACTGCCCCAAAGCACAGGGCACAACTGCTTGGCAAAGTGAATAAATCTGACCTGTCCATTGAGGCTCTGCCTACCTCAAGTGTATGTTCAAAGCTTTTGTCTGTGTTTCTCCCTTTCCCTCCACTCACCTCAAGCCCTGTCCCTGAGTCTGTGGCCAACACATTTGGTAGATTTAATCTGAGATTATTAATGACAGGAAGAGGTGTAGGAGAGGGGGGAAAAAAACCCAGATTTTTTTACCCAAAAGTTTTACAGAGACTGGATGAAGTAGAATCTGGATGCTGATGAGTTCTGGGTCCAAAACCCCAAATCCCTGATTTGCACTGGGCCATCCCCTCGCTGCCAGGGAGGGCTGAGGAGCAGAACAGCCCCTGAGCACCTGAGGGCTCTGCTTGTCCTGCTGCTGCACTCCTGTGAAGAACACGGGATCTGGGGAAATGTCAGCTTGAACTCTGTTGTAATAAAGGAATCCAAACCCCCAGGGCAGTGCAGGGGCAGCAGTCAGTGCAGGAACTGTGACCAGCACAGTGTGACAGAGATGGCAAGAAAATGTGAACCCTAATAGGAAATGGTACCAGCAAAGTATTTTGAATAAGGAAGGGCTGTTTCCATAGCAACTGAAAAAATTAAAAAAAAAAAAAAAAAGACGTGAGAGAGAGGAAAAAATAGTCTAGAACAATTCCAACACTCTCTTCCATATCAAATAAATTTTGCCCAAATCTAGACCAGCAGAAAACTGGTTAGTACCAGGGAATGAAGAACATTAATACAGTGAGTGTTCTCCCCATTATAAAGGTTTTTAGGGATGCACATCTCATAAAATGGAAATAGGATATTTGCCAGACTTGGTGAAGGGAAAATGTCCCTCAGTGATGAATGATACACCCATTTCCATAGTGATAGCTTTCCTGTTCAATGTGCTTATCAGCAATCTGGGCCAGGGGACCAAGTGCTCCCCCAGGCAGTGGCAGATGACACCAGGCTGGCAGAAGTGTTGATCTTCAGAGGGCAGGAAGGTTCTGCAGGGGGATTTGGGACTCTCGTGGTGCCTTGACCTGCAGTGACAGTTCAGCAAAGACAATGACCTTGGAATGGCTTTGCAAAGCACAGAGTAAGGCAAGAGAGCTCTCCCTCTCTTTGGGCTGAACATGCATTTGGAGTCGTGCCTGTCCCCAAGGAATTTGCTGCACTTCACCCTTGCCCTTGTTGCTCTGAGGGGTGATGGGAGCATCAGGAGGGCAGTTGTGGTGTCCATGTAAGAGTCCTCCATCAGCTGCACCCCTCAGTGCCCAGCTCACAGCTCCTGCCTTTCCCAGGAACTCCTGAGCCCACAGATTCTCTCCATCCCCAGGCTTTGCTCCAGCTCTGCAGGTTGCTGCTGTGGTGATACCAATGACACAGGTCCTGAGCAACTGGCTCTGTGCCCTCGGTTCCCAAGGGCTCAGAACCACCTCAGTGAGGATCATAAATGAGCCCTTTCAAATGCCAGGCACTGTTTCCCAGAGATAACTGCTATTTGCTCCCAGAATTACAGTGAGCAGAGCTGCTGAAGAATGTTCTGTGCACTGTCATGCTTTATTAACCAGAAAAGAGAGCAGAAAAAAGTTACAGCTGTGCCAATATTAACTATTGTCTGTCAGCATGGATTAAGAGCACCCAAATTTCATTGCCTGAAAGGCTGCACTTACCTAATAACACAGTAATAGTTTTCATGTGAGGCCTCAATTTAATCCTTCTGCATTCCTGGGCTGTTTGGGCTGCTTTGCTTCAAATGTCACATTTAATCAGTGTGCCACCCTCTGCTGAAAGCGTGCTTTTTAAATAAGACTTTGATAGACATTTGTCTCACATAAAACTTGTCCTTCCATGCAAAGATAAAAGCATAACAGTGAAGGGAGGATTTGTCTAAAATCAGAGAAATGCTCCTTCTCTCACTGCCTGCTGAGTGCCTCATCCTCAGAGTTCCCTTCCCTTCCCTTTCATTACACAGTTGCATGTGCAGATGCCACCAAATGAGAGAATCAGTGATTTACCTCTGGAGCCCCTCACCACAGCAAGGTGCAAAGGAGCAGAGCGTGCCAGGCTGCCCGAGGTGTGTGAGTGCCCCTGCACAGCTCTCTGGGGATGTGCACTCCTGCACCAGCCAGTGGAGGTGCTCATGGATTTACATACCTTGGTTAGCAGTAACTCATTCCAAAGGCCAGCCTTTGGCTCTCTTTTCCAACAGCCAGCTCTCCAAGTCAGGGCATGGCAGGGCTGTGCCCTGGGGTGGCCAAGCTGGGCAGTGGCCATGGCTCACCCTGTGCTGCTGCCGTGGCTCACCCTGAGCTGCTGCCGTGGCTCACCCTGTGCTGCTGCCTTGGATCACCCTGTGCTGCTGCTGCGGCTCACCCTGAGCACCCTGAGGCTCAGCTCTGGGTGGTGCCCGGTGCCTGCAGTGCCCTGCAGTGCCCACACACCCAGACTCTGCCAGCCCTGGCCTGTTCCCAAGGAGCAGTGAGCCTGTGGGGGCTGGTTTGGCTCACGCTGGTGCCTGGAGTCCTTGCACACATCAACTGCCTTCGTTCACAAACCCAGGAAAGCTCTCCCAGGTCAGTGCTGCTGACTGCCAAAAGGGAGGAAAGAACCCCTGGGGCTTGGGGTCCTTCTGGAAGGTTCTCCCTGTACAACTGCTTCAGGTGGCTCCTGGAGCACTATTTTAATTTTTGCCTTCTTCATTCACTTCCCTGCCCCATTCTGCCATGTTTTCAGAGACCAACAGTTCCAGAGGAGCCTCTGGTTCTGAGTTTTCCTTGGCTTCATCTAATTCATTTCAGAAAACACCAGTTTCTGAGCCCAGCTGAGCCAAGGAGAGGGGAGGGATCCTGATGATTGTGCAGGAGCCTCCACAGCAAGAGTGAGGAATGTGCTGAGACACTGGGGTCAGCAGAGGAGCAGCCAGAGGGAAGCAGGGACTGACAACTCACATCCTCTGCCCCCAGCAGCCTCACACTGAGCTCCTTCCCTGGCCATTAACCCGAATTAAACAGACTGGCCCCCAGCAGGAGGCTCACAGGGACACGGGGACAGGCAGGACAGGGCCTGGGGAGGCACTTTCAGGGTGTCTGGGGCAGGGAGATGCTGCGAAGAGCCCGAGGAAGAATCACAGGAGTTGCAGGATAGCAGGAGAAGAGCTGCATGTACTTGAATGCCTGCCAGATCACCCCTGAGGGAGGCCACAGCCCAGGAGCTTCATCTCGTTAATCCAAGTCAAAATAATGTTATGAGAAATTTTTAAGCCTTTCTTCCTGTACTTTTCAAGATAACAGATCAAGTCCATTTCCAAGTGCTGCTTATTTACTCATTTCTCACACAGTTTATCCATAGGGATGCAGCTTGTTCCTTACCATGTGTGATGGGCTGATGTGTCCTTGGCAGCAGGAGGGGAATTCTGCCTGTGCCTTGTTTGGTAAAAGCACATCACAGCAGAAAATGAGCACCAGTTTGCCTCTCATCTTTACAGCAATCTGGAAACATTCCCTAAACACCAGAGAAAGTGGAGGTGCACCCCAGGCCCTGCAGGCCCTTGCCTCTGTTCCTGTGCTCCTGTCTCCCCACCATCCCTTGGCACAGCCTCAGAGGGCCAGGGAGGGCAGGGATCACTTGGGGTTTGCTGCTGAACCTCCTCCCCTTCCTGCACAGGCTCCTGCTGGTTCTCCTCACTCAGCCTCTTCTGGGAAAGGGTGGGAGCTCTCAGGGGTGCAGATTCCCGAGTGCTGTGATGTGGATCTCAGTGTCCATGGGGGTGCAGGAGCCTCGTGCAGCTGTGTGTGCACAGCTGGATCCCTGCATGCTGCAGGCAGCCTCACACTGACTGTGCCTCTCCTGCCTCTCCATCCCCCTCTGCTTGCCTGTGAATGTGCCTTCCATCACTGGGTGCTGGGCTACAGGAACCCGGGTGAATCACACACAGAAACATATCCCACCTCTGAGCTGCCCTGCAACCCAGTCAGTGTTTGGATGAGGATGAGGGCAAGGAGATAGTTTCACATTTAAATAAAGAGATAGTTTCACATTTAAATAAATAAACATAAGGATGTAAATGTGCATCTCCCATTCGTCCCTGTCCAGAAGGGCTGAAGAAGGGACTGGGGATGCTCACAATGGCATCATCACCCAGAGAAGCTGTAATTCTGCTGGGCACAGGGAGTGTGCACACCCTGAGTCTGTGCAAACACTGACACCACTCTTAATCAAGGCAAACTGCAGTCATTTCACTCAATATGATTTCATTGGAAGAACTGTGCTGTGAAAAAAATAATTTTCCTAAATTAATATTTTGATCTAATAATTCTTTCTCTCAGAGGAGATTTGAACTTTATTAAATTATTTGAAAGAAAGAAAACACATCTCAATTCAGATATTGCATTAATTCAGTGTAACCACAAGCTTCCATTTCAATAATCATTGCCATTTCTATTGATCTTTGCAAAACTTCTCAAACTGATAAACTTCCCCTTAAGGGGAAATTTTGCCTTACAACAGAGACCATATGAAGAGAAATGTCATGTCTCAGACTCCTGGAATGACTTACTAAAATAAGACATGAAAAAGAGGCAGAGAAGCAGCCGTGCTCTTTTGCCTGAAGGAACATCATTCTGTTTTTATTATCTGTGCAGATGCTGTGGAATTCAGGCTCTCTGTTCTGTGTTCCAGTTACCCATAGGACACCTGGAGCTTCCTCAGTGTCCTTCTACCTGCTGTTGTGTTGGGACACCTCTGTCCTCTGCACCAGTGACCATTCCAAAGGGCATCCACCTATCCATGGGCACCTGCTGGTGGCTTTTCACACCCACAGCTGCTGTGGCTCACTGACCCATGAGAGTCTGGCCCTCACAGCTGTGAGACAAACCCTGCCCTGGTGTCCCCAGGCCTCTGTGCTGGCTGAGCCCCTCCACTCTGGACAGAGCTGAGCACTGGGGCATCCCCACAGCTGTCCATGGGGACAGACAGACAGACAGCAGCCCCAGGCAGGTCCCTGCAGCAGCACCCCTCTCCTGGCCATGCTGGTGTCCCCATGGCCTCCAGCCATAGGCAGGTGGCACAGACACAGCCCCCACGGTGTCCCCATGGCCTCTGGCTCAGCCCCCATGACATCCCCATGGCCTCCAGCCATAGGCAGGTGGCACAGACACAGCCCCCACGGTGTCCCCATGGCCTCTGGCTCAACCCCCATGGTGTCCCCATGGCCTCTGGCACAGCCCCCACAGTGTCCCCATGGCCTCTGGCTCAACCCCCATGGTGTCCCCATGGCCTCTGGCACAGCCCCATGGTGTCCCCATGGCCTCCAGCCACAGGCAGGTGGCACAGACACAGTCCCCATGGTGTCCCCATGGCCTCTGGCTCAGCCCCCATGGCATCCCCATGGCCTCCAGCCACAGGCCAGTGGCACAGACACAGCCCCCATGGTGTCCCCATGGGCTCCAGCCACAGGCCAGTGGCACAGACACAGCCCCCATGGTGTCCCCATGGGCTCCAGCCACAGGCCAGTGGCACAGACACAGCCCCCATGGTGTCCCCATGGGCTCCAGCCACAGGCAGGTGGCACAGGCACAGTCCCCATGGTGTCCCCCTGCTCTCCCTGGCAGGGCTCCTGGGCTGCCCCTACACTCCCTCCCAGAGCTCCCATGAGTTACCCAGCATTTGAAGGCAGCAATTAATATTCACACAAAGTACCTCTGAAATCATTCCACTCCATAATTATGCTCAAATTCATTAGCAAGAATATTAGAACTATAATTAACTTCCAAGCCTTGCCTGAGCTCCAGATAAAACCAGAACCTGTGATGAGAGATGGCTTCTGGAGCCACTGGCATCAAGGAAGCAAAACTGCACAGCACAGAGGGAATGTTCTGCTTAAGAGCTTCAAGCCCATGGTTTTACTTTGATTTCTTTTCAATGTCCTGGTATAAACTGTAATCTTAATATCTGATCTCTCCTTTTTGCTTTCTGTCATTGGATTAGGAATCTTAACAAGACAAATCTCAGAAAAGACAACGTATCAAGTTACTTAAAGTTTCTCTGTTTATACCCTAATGAGGTCTGCAAAGCATCCTACAGGATTCAAAACCTTCATTTCAAAATAGAAAACCAGGCATAAATGTCTTTAAAACACTAATTAGCCCCTGACCAGTTGTTTCAATAGTTAGGAATGATTCTCCTTTGGTGGGAGTTACTCAGTGTAGGTTGGAATCTTGCAGGGACAGTCTCTGTATAATACCTGGGAGTTTTGGGACAAGAACCAACTAAAGACATTGTAGAAGACATTGCATATGAGATTGTCAGATCATTCTAATCTTAACTTCCAGCCTTTCACTCCTGAAATCAACATTTTTCTATTTATTTGAAGAGGGCACTATTCCACCCCAGCAAGCCATGACACTTGCAAATGTACTTTAAGCTAAATCATTTGAAATATTTGAGAAGCTAAGGGTGCTGCCTGTATGTAGTGGATGGACCTTGCCCGGGCACCAAGTGCCCACCAAGCCACTGTGTCACTCCCCTTCCCAGCAGGACAGGGGAGAGGAAATAAATGGTCCCACAGGGCTGGTGCTGAAGTGTTTGGGAAAAGCTCAGCCCTTGGTCCAGCCCCTGTCCCTGTCAGCCAGCAGCTGCTTTCCCCACTGCTCTGGATGGGAACTGAAATCCCTTCCCCCAGTTTCCATCACAGGTCCCCTCCTGATTCATCCCAGGAAAAAATTAAATCATTTACAATTGCCACCATGCTCCACCTCTGTGTCCATAATTCCCCCTAGATGGGATTAATCATCAAATTTCATCTGCATTTTCTCCTACATAAATCCCAAGTAAGAAAATGTAAGCCTGAAGGTCACTTCTTGCTCCTGCTGGAGAAAAGCCTCCCCAGAGGGAGCAGCTCTCCCCCTGCATGGCCCAAGAGCTTTCTGAGCTGCTGGTGCCCTTCTGAGCTGCTCCTGTTCCACACTGAAGGTGGGAAGCACTGTTTGAAACCTGGTCAGTGGCTGACAGAGACCTTGTTAAAGGTTGCAAGTGTTTGGAGGGACAGGAAAAACATCTATTTGTTCTTTTAAATCATTATTACAAATGTTGACCAACTGCAGCCACTAACAGGATGAGCCAAATTGAGATTACACACTAATAATGCTACAGCATGTTTTTCCTTTCTCTATGGGAAAACATTTCTAAAATATTAACTGAAAGTATTATAATAGCTGCTTGCTTTCTACTGGCTGTTCCTCTGTTTTTGAACCCAGGTAACAAGCAATTAATTCTCCTGTTAATTAGAGTGCCCAGAAAAAAAACCAAGTTTTCCCTCTTTGAGCTGTCTTTAAAATTGATTCTGAAGCATGTGTCAAACACTGCAAACAGAACGTGTGTGCTCTGGTGCATGTTGCCTCGGGGTGGAGCACGATAGCAATCAAAGCTGTTTATTCCAGTTTGCTGCTGTTTAGCAGCTGAATATTTCTCTGCATTAAACAGCCACAGGCCACAGAAGGCAGATGTCAGCAATGGCTTCAGGCCCCTTTATGACAGAAAAAAGGAAATGTGGGTGTGAGTGCAGCTGGGAGTGCCATTTGTATTTCCCCTGGCACAGGGGAGGGGTCACAGGCAGCCCTGGGCTGAGGGTCCCCAGCACAAGGAGTCTGGGACACTCTGCCACCTCCCCTCACCTTCAGCCTGGCAGGAGAACACAACGTCACCTCTGCAGCTTCTGCAATGCACAGAAGGGTGGCACAGCTGCAAAAGAATAGAAGAGCTGGGTGCATTAGACAGTGTATTCCAACACAGCCAGAAATACAATGCCTGGTGTCTCAGTCACTGTCACTGTCACTGTCACTGTCACTGCCTGGAATCTGCCTCTCCTTCCCTGCTCCTTTCTGAGTGCTCAGCTCCTGCTTCTACTGGGATTTTTCTGAAACCAATGCTCAAGTCACATTTCTACTTTGCCCTCTGTTTTCTTTGAGGTGAAGAGGTAATCAACAAACTATCAACACATTGTGAGAGTCAAGTGAATATTATTTGGGAAGCAAAGCAATGGCAGCAGTCAGGCCCTCGTGTGCCTCCACAGACACGAGCCAAGGCACCTGGTGGTGCACAGCAGGCAGTGGCCATTGCCAGGGGGACACAAAGGGCTCTGTGCTGCCAGGCCACTGCTCTGTGCTGCTGAGGGACACACACAGGCAGGGCTCTGGTTTGCATGATGCAGCAGCTACAACTGGTAGAAATGTTCTGGGACAGAGCTGAGTTGATTTTACTTTTCCGTGGATATTTGCCTGATAGAAAAGCTTGTCTGTGTATTTTCCTCTCTGTGATTTACATTTAGCATATAAAATGGGAATATAATTTTGATATGAAATGAATAATAACCTCATGCTTTAGGCTGCAATGATTAAAACATGGAAGTTAAAGAAATTCTAAAAATAATGAATTTAGATTTTCATGGTGCTTTCCACCTACCAGCTAAGTGATGGATGATCACATTTTCCAGCTGAACATTCCAGACAGGAGCAGAAGGAGCAGGAGCTGCCCCATTGTTAAGTGCTGGGCTGAGCAGGGACCACCTGTCCCAGGATCAGCACCTGCCTGTTCTGTGAGCACCCCCTGGCCATGGCTGTGCTCCCCCAGGCCATGGCCCTTGTCTGAGCCTTTGTGATCTGCTGGGGTCAGTCCTCAGCACTACCAGGGATACCCAGCTGCTGCCAGAGAAGCTCAACACAAATAAAGTCTTTGCTTTTTACCTAAACTGTTTTATTATTCTCTGTTATTTGGAAATTTAGTCAGCTGAAAGAAACTTACTCCCAGCCCTTCTTACAGCTCCTTTTGATTTTTCTTCACAGCAATATATTCAATATATTCCAGAGACTCGAGCTATGTCCCTGCATGGATATTTCTGAGACTTGCCTCTGTGCTGTCAGGGGTTAAATTAGACTGGGGAAGAGTTCAGTCTTTGACAAATCTGAGGATGTTTGTTCCCAGCTTTTGTCTGACATTTCTGCTTGATGTGGCAGTGTCCTTCATGGGGGCTCTTATGAAGAATATGTTGTCCTTAATGCAGTGAAGTAGATCCTGGAGTCTGCAGCCCTTGGGATTTCCCCAGCAAGAGCTGAGGTGTGCCAGTGTGACAGCAAGGCTGTGCATGGCTGGGCAGAGCTGTGGCAGCAGAGGGAGGTGCTGCTGGTGCCTCGGGGGGCTCAGCCCTGCTCCCCAAAGCCACACAGGTCCCCAGAGCCTCCCTTTGGCAGGGACCTGCCTGGGACAGGCCTCGTGCCTGGCATGGGGGGAAGGACTCTGTGACAGGCTCAGGGGTTCCCAGCAGCTCCAGGGACCCTCACCCCCAGCACAGACACACTGCTCCATGCCAGACTGGCTGCAGCCAGCACAGAGCCTGCTCATATACACACTGCCTTCTGAAAGCTGAATGCAAATTCTAAAAGTCATTTACTCATCTGTTATTCCTGCTCCCAGCATTCAGCAAATGCATTTTTATTCATCTGCCCTTGGCATACAAGCCTCTGTGATTAATACTTGTATTTATCATGACTCCAACTGACTCTGACTTCTGTCCCCAGGGGGAAAAAAGAGAAAAGTGTTTCTTAGTCATTTTAAATGAATCCTGCAGGCCTGGGATTCACTGATGATATTTCATACATTCTCTATGAAATTCATATCTTCTCAGAGGTTTTCTTCTCTCTCAGGATCTTAGGCAGAGCTGACAGTGCTGGCTGTGCTCACACACTTGTGTTTCCATGTGGAAGTGCTGATTCCTTTGTCATCCATCACCGAGCTCATTTCCTTGGTGCCTGAGCACCTCGAGTGAAGGGAGGCTTCTGCACAGCAATGTCAAACACCCAGAATGGAATTGTGTGGCATGAGAGCATTCCCAGTAAAACAACTTAGCAAATGAAGCAATGTGCCTGTGGTGACTGAACCCTTCAGTAATAATAAATTCGTGTTCAGGAAATAAATGGATCAGGAAATGATGTCTATTACTGCTACACTAAAAAACTGTTTGTGTCGTGACCTCACATTCCAGCAAATGCTCCAAAATTTCCTTTTGAATCTGTGCCAAAGCTTTGCCCATAGAAACTCACTGATACTGCTTTGGCCTCTGCTCAGGAGCTGCTCAAATGTACAAAGCCATCTCCCAGTAAAAGCCCAAAGCAGGGCATCTCTTCCTCTTTCAGAGGATGTTTATCACAACTTGACACAAACCACTGCAAAATAAATGCTTTTCCAAGAAAAAAAGACATTTCAATATCCTGCTGACAGCAGGGCAAGTGATGCTTTCCTGCAAGTTTTTGCAGGCAGATGAAAGTCCAGCCCCACCCCAGCCCTGGTTCCCTCCTTCAGCAATGAATTTTTTGTTCTCAGTTCCTCACCTGGCAGAGCTGGCCCATGCCCAAGAGCCAGCAGAGCTTTCACACCTAAGCTATTCAGCAGAGGCAGAGATGATCACAGATGCATTTGTGCCTCCTCCTCCTTTTACAGCACTGCTTTTGTCTCCCCACTGAGATGGCCCAGCACAGTTCTGTGTCTCAGGAGCTGCTGGCCTGGCCCTGAGCAGGGGCAGAACTTCACCTCCCCCACAGCACATTCCCCTCCCAGGCTTCTGCATGGGGATATGGGGAGATGGTATTTCAAAATAAACCCCGTGGAATGAGACCAGTTCTCCCATCTCACATTCCTAAAACACAAATGGGCAACACGGGGAAGGTCCAACATTTTACACCATCAGATTATTTGGACCTGTAGGAGCCATCCCCATGTCTTTTCCTGACAGGTTTCATACCAGCTACACTCTCTTGCTCATATTTGAATATAAAAAAATTCAGATAAAGCTGACCCAGTCATTCAAAAATGCCACTTCTACACCTGGTTTTTAAATGTTTTAAAGATCAGTGTTCTGAGAATCAGCAATGTTAAAGAAAATCCTGTTTCAGACTTGGAGATTTCTTTCTTGCCTTCCAAAAATTGCTTGGTAAAATGAATTACTGGAACTCAGTCTGCTGGGAAAGAGACACTTTCGCTGATAAAGACAAAGCCAGATTGCTTCACAAAGCAGTTCCAGTGGGTTAGAAATCTGTGAAGAAAAATCCCTCTTCCTACAGTGACAACTTTCACTACAAAGAGTTCCTTTTTTATCTGCTGGGTTTTTGCTGTACTTTGTAAACCAGCACCTTGTTCAGTGTGCCTGCCCTGGAGTGCTGCTCTGCAATTCACAGAAAGTCATGTTCACATTAAAAAACACAAACAAACAAACAACAAACCCTCATTGCACTTCTGCTATGTAAAAGCTGCAGCTTGTACAGGGCCCTAGCCCAGCCAGCAGGAAGATCATCAGCCTGTGTTCCTTCTGCTGCTTTTTGTTTCACAAGCACGTGGATGAGTGTGCACAGAGCCCCTCCCATCCCCTGGCACCTTTTGCTGGCCAGCAGTGCCCCTGCCACCCAGAAGGGACATTCTGTGTATTTCTGTGTCTCTGGCTGGAGGAGAGGTCCAGCTGCAGGCAGACCTCCTCCATGCACGCCCTGCATGCTCACAGGTATTCCAGGTTTCTCCAGGAAAGCTCTTTTAGTCTCTCCTTACAGGCACCATCTCAGTGTTCCACCTCTAGCTCTGGCAAACAGTGTCAGTCTGGCGTGCAAATTCCTGTCACTACAAACAGGGGTGATCCAAGAGGAACCAAACTCAAGTTATTGTGCCAGAAGTTAATCAGGCTGGATATTGGGCAAATTTCTCAAGGGAAGAAAAGCTGCCCAGTCCTGGCACAGCTGCCCAGGGCAGTCCCTGTCTCTGGAGGGATTTAAAGCCATGTGGGTGTGGCACTTGAGGACATGGGTTAGTGGTGACCTAACTAGTGGGACTCGATGGTCTGGGAGGACTTTTCCAATCTAAACAGTTCCATGGCTCTGTGAGTCACCCATGAAGGGATTCACATCACCCAACTCACCCTCAGCCCCTGCCATGAGGATGATGCAGAGTCTCATTAGTTCAGTTAAATCCCTCCAGAGTGCCAAGGATGAGCCCAGCAGGGTGAGTACAGCCTGCAGAGCTGTGTCAGCCCCTCAGCTCTGGTGTTGGGATGAGGAGTGTGCCCAGCAGGGTGAGTACAGCCTGCAGAGCTGTGTCAGCCCCTCAGCTCTGCCTGTTGGGATGAGGAGTGTGCCCAGCAGGGTGAGTACAGCCTGCAGAGCTGTGTCAGCCCCTCAGCTCTGGTGTTGGGGTGAGGAGTGTGCCCAGCAGGGTGAGTGCAGCCTGCAGAGCTGTGTCAGCCCCTCAGCTCTGGTGTTGGGATGAGGAGTGTGCCCAGCAGGGTGAGTACAGCCTGCAGAGCTGTGTCAGCCCCTCAGCTCTGCCTGTTGGGATGAGGAGTGTGCCCAGCAGGGTGAGTACAGCCTGCAGAGCTGTGTCAGCCCCTCAGCTCTGGTGTTGGGGTGAGGAGTGTGCCCAGCAGGGTGAGTGCAGCCTGCAGAGCTGTGTCAGCCCCTCAGCTCTGGTGTTGGGATGAGGAGTGTGCCCAGCAGGGTGAGTACAGCCTGCAGAGCTGTGTCAGCCCCTCAGCTCTGCCTGTTGGGATGAGGAGTGTGCCCAGCAGGGTGAGTACAGCCTGCAGAGCTGTGTCAGCCCCTCAGCTCTGGTGTTGGGGTGAGGAGTGTGCCCAGCAGGGTGAGTGCAGCCTGCAGAGCTGTGTCAGCCCCTCAGCTCTGGTGTTGGGGTGTCCCCATGGGGAGTGTGCCCAGCTCTTGCTCTGGATGCTCCAGCAGATGAAGCACTGGCACAGCCCCTCTCCTCCTCTGCATTCTGCAGGGGTCTGGGGGATTTGCTCACACCAGTGCTCAGCTGTTTCAGGTCTGCAGTGTCCCCGTGAGGGGTGAGCAGGGCACAGCAGGTGACACAGGCCCCCACTCACAGCCAGCCCTCACTGGGACACTGCTGCTGGTTCATTTTATCTCTTTGGTTGTGTTGCAGTTGTTGCTGTCTGCCTGTAACCCCTGAGCATAATGAGCCAATTAAAACAGGATAGAAAGGATGACTAGCATGTTTCCAACATCTCTCCAGAACCACTCCAGTACAGTTCCTGTGCAGGAGTTTGGAAACATCACATTTTCTGTGGGTGGATGAAGAAAATTTCACTCTGAGGAGAGAGCAGAAGTAATGGCTTTATTTTATTGCCTGTCTTTTAAAGATTCAAATCCCTTTAAAGGAAAATGGAATGCTGAAACAAATTCCTGGAAGAGAGACGAATGAATGGTCCATTAGTGAAACCATTAAAACATGCAAAACACAGTCACTGATGCTAGGCTTACTCTGACTAGACATAACATGTGTTCTTTGTTTATTACCAAGACAATATTTACACTTTAACATTCAATTCACTTATGCAGTTAGTCACTCTGAGCAATAAATAAACTCAGTTTCTTGTTAAACTTAATTTCTGAATCCAAATAAAATTACTTACAGTGCAATGCATGCCACAATCACAATATGCTGTGAACTTTATTGCTGATTCTGGGTGTGTCTTTCTGTGCAAGCCTTCACTTCAGGCTTGTTACAGATATTTCATTCTTTATCTGCATAAGAAGACCCAGTCTCAAAGCAGCAGCTAGCCAGGCCACTGGAGCCTTCACACAGACAGAACTCTGAGAAAAATGAGAAGAACAAGCTGGGTGAGAAGGGAGGAAGGCAGGAGAGCTCAGAGGAGTGCCTGTTGAGCAGGGCTGGGTTCCTGGGCACTCCCAGGTCCCCCCTCAGCACCCAGGCTGGCCCTGCAGCCTCAGTGCCCAGCTGTCCTGTGGGCACAGAGCCCTGGCAATGGGTGCCACTGTCCTGCCAGAGAGCCCCACTCCAACCTCAGCAGTACAGGCACAGAGAGGAGATGGTTATCAGTGACCAGCACCAGGGTGTCTGATCCCAGCAAAGCCAGCTGCCTCCCAATGGCCCAAGGCACTCACCTGCCCAAGGGTCAGATGTGCCTAAAGGGCTTCCACAGAGCTCCTTCCCATATAAACCACCCACAGGTCAGACACTTTCACCTTTCAAACATAAACATTTCAAAGTAAAATGGTTTTAAAATGCCTAACTAAATCTTTAGATGGGCTCTTTTGCTCCTGTTACTGAATGTCTGACTGTTAGACATGAATGAGCATCTTGCATCAGTGTCACTTGCACCAGACACACACTCACAACCAAGTCTCTCCCGTGGCATCAAGGAGCACTGCAGTGCTGAGCAGAAATGGCAGCACAGCTCCAGGGTTCAATGCTGAATCCTGTCCCAGATGTGAAATGCACCTGTAAATCCAGGGCTCCAAAGAGGAGCTTCACTTGTGCTTTCCTACTTGGGCTCCCTGACCCCAGTCCCTGCAAAACCTCAGTGATTTGTGGCTCATGACTGGCAGGCAGAAATCCTTATAACCTCTAGACAAGGAAGGGAAGGGGATGATGGCAGCATCAGGAGAGGACCACCTTTCATTGAGGCTGTCTGGGGGGCAACACTGGCAACTCTGGAGTTATTCAGAGTCTAAATCACATCACAGCCAATGACTGCCTGTATGGTGGAGATTTTGGTGCTGCAGAATGGCTGAACCTGGGGATAAAAACACAAGAATTCAGCAGATGATAGATCACTGCTTGTGTTACACATGGCCATTTCTCAACAGTTAAGGCATGAGGAATGAACTAAAAGGTTTTTTTACTGACCAATTTCTTCAGCTCCCCTTCCTGAAGTGTGTGACTGGGCTTCAGGTACATGGGCAAGAAGGAAAATACTTGGGGGCTGGCAAGGTTCAGTAATTAGTTCTGCTTGCATGGAGTGTAACGAGTCAAAAGCATCTCACAGATGAAGTGAGGTGAAGCTGGACTAAGAAAACAGAAATGGAGGTGAACATCTAAAGCCTTTTAACAACAGACTATTACGTAACAAACGTGGGTTTCACCAGTTTGTCTCATTTAAGAAGCAATGCAAGCAGCTAAACCCGGGTCCCTGGCCCCACTGCTCTTTACACAAGCACATGGTTTTCTGCCAACACTTGCCTCTGCAGTTCCTTTAGCTTACAGAACTTGAAAAGGCATTCTTAGGAATTAGTGAAAAGCCATTTAAAAAACAACACTCAAAAACCAGTGGTTTAAAAACCCAAATGTCAGCTCATGGTCATTGCACATCATCAGCACACAGCTGAGGAAACTCCTGCACACACACACACACACACACACCCCCAGGGTCAGTACTCACCACCCTGTGTTAACTATTTCACTATATAAACCTTTCCAGTCAGTACACATTCCTCATGTGCAGTTCCCAGGGCCAGCACCATCATCCCTTGTGCTGATGCTACAGGAGGCTTTGATTTGCACCCAGCCCTTGCACCCTTTGAGCAGGATCACAGGGCCAGCAGAGCCACATCAGACATCACAGCACATTTTCAAACTCATTCTCTGCCCTTCTGACCTGCCCTGATATTTTCCCTCTTTATAAATAAATGGCTTGCTAAGAACAAAATATCAGCTATGTAGTAAATGTTGCTCAGAAGTTTATCTCTGAGGCTTAGAACTCTCTGAACTTCCCACAGATTTGCCCCTCTTTTAGTTATTTGAACCAAGATTTCCCTAAACCCTTTGTTTTTAATGGAAGAGAGATTCTTATATTGCAAAGCTACAGAAAGAAAATCACCTGATTGAAAGCTGACAGCCAAGTTTAGGAGCATTGATAAAGAGCTGAGAACTCACTCAATGGAGACAAAGGAAAACAGACAGAATAAAATTGCATTGTTTGAGATGTTATTGCCATTTTTATATATAAAAGCCTCAATAAGGGCATTGATGTAAAATGAGGAAAGGAACAGAGCATATCTCAATGAAAGCCCAGCAGAACATGCTTTTAGGGTAAATGAATTAACAAAGATCCAGACAGATTTGCAGAGAGTTTGTACTCAACCAAAGTCAGAGAGGAGTTCCAGGATTCTTTGGCTTTCAGAGAAAGCCAAAAAAAAAAACAAAACAAAACTAAATTGCTAACAAGACATCATGACTGACACAAAAGAAAAAGAAAAAAAATTTTTGAGGGTTTCTACTTAATAATTTCTAAATTGTTAAAAATAGATATGTTTCAAACATTTTGTAACACCACAACTTACTTCACCACTGCCAGCTCTGCGGGTTCCTAAAGGAAAATAAACTTCCTAATTCTAACCAGACAATCATAAACAATCCTGATAAGGAGCACACTAGGAATGTTGGGTATGGAAATGGCCTTTATGGGGTTTTTTTTAAATTTTTCACTGCATCTACCACAATTGGATATTTTTTATTCTGTGACTGCAGGTGTAAAGAACATGGCCACTGCTCATACACACACAAGGAATGATAAGAGAGTAAATTAAAGCCATGAAAAATTCCTCTCTCTCAGTCCTGCAGATCCATGGATAAATAATTCCAGAAGAGAGCCATGGTGACAGCTGGAATCTTACCAATAACCTCTCTGAAGCACAATTTCTCTGGAGTCATAAAGGCTGAGCCTCTCCTCCTGTCAGTCATTAACAGAAGGGTGCCCTGCATTGGTGCATCAGAGGGAGCTTCCCCCACCCCTGGGCTTTCCTGCAAACGCTGCAAGAGGCACAGCAAGCACAGCAAACCCTGCTGCTGTGGCTGAGGGGGGCTGGGAGCTGGGTCAGGGCTGGGCTGTGCAGGGGATGGAGCTGCTGCTGTGTCCCCCTGGCTCCCTGCCCATGGCAGGTGGTGCCAGCCAGGCCAGAGTCCCCAAGGGCCAGGCCAGAGTCACCAAGTGCCAGGCCAGGGTCCCCAGGTGCCAGGCCAGGTCCCCAGGTGCCAGGCCAGAGTCACCAAGTGCCAGGCCAAGGTCCCCAGGTGCCAGGCCAGAGTCCCCAAGGGCCAGGCCAGAGTCACCAAGTGCCAGGCCAGGTCCCCAGGTGCCAGGTCCCCAGGTGCCAGGCCAGGTCCCCAAGTGCCAGGCCAGGGTCCCCAGGTGCCAGGTCCCCAGGTGCCAGGGCAGGTCCCCAGGTGCCAGGTCCCCAGGTCAGAGGGTCTGAGCTCTCAGGTGGCCCCAAGGCTTTGATCTCTTGTGGTCTCAGCCCAGTGGGGAGCTCAGCTCAGCCCACCCAGCACTGCCCACAGTGGAGTGGGAGCAGGTACAACATGGGCTGGTGTTTTCTGTGTGGTGTGGGTGTTTTCTGTGGGGTGTGGGTGTTTTCTGTGTGGTGTGGGTGTTTTCTGTGTGGTGTGGGTGTTTTCTGTGGGGATGTGTCCTGCAGCCCCTCCTGGCTTTGTCCAAGCAGTAAAAGCCTGAGTTTGCCACCAGATCTCAGCTTTGAGTTTGGAACTTTTTTCAGGGAGATAATTTCCAGAGCAATAAAGAACAAGTCTGAGTCTATCTTAAAACTACACACTTCTATGTGTAATCATTTTGACCTGTCTCTCTGATAAAAAAAAGATTTATCTGAAAGTCCTGAAGGCACTAAAGCTGTTGTGAGGAAGGATGCTGAGCACAGTGGCCAGTGAGATAAATGAACCTAGTCAGGCTATAAATAGCACCAGAAGGATGTTATTAAATCAATGCTTGGGGAATCTGGCTTCTCTTAGCTTTCTTTCTTTTTTTTTTTTTCTGCCAAGAGAATCGGAGGCAGATCTTTGCAAATGTTTTTCCTGAAATTTTCTCTTTAAAACCAACTGAGTTTACACAGTTGGGATATCATATGTGGCATATTGGTTGGGGGTGCATAAATGTATTGTAACCAATATAATAAACAAAAAACCCACAAAACCCACTCAGTCTATTTTTGTCTGGTTTCTTCCCTGCCCTTGGACTCTGAGAAATGTACTTTGCTCTGTCCTCCACACAGTAAATTCCTGGAGTAGACACTCAACCTTTGTCTGTCTGGGGTTGTTTCAGCACCTCCTCTTGCTTTTACTTTCATTTTATATGATGCTCTCCAGAAGCCACATTTTTATGTCTTCTCAGAAATCCAGGTAGGAAACCTTCCCTTAAACTAAGAATTTGTTTCAGCTGGATGGTTTATTGTCCATTCTCAGACATTTTTCCTCTTTATACCAGTGGAGGCGACAAATGAAATGAAAACTGTAGAGCTGACCTATACCAGCCCTCAGAATGCAGATTAAGAGCACCACAACATTTTTAAACAATGACTACTGAGGTAATAGAGTAAATTTAAAACCAATTGTGGGGAAAGGGCTTTGTATCATCTCTTTTCTGACTTTAACCATGGGCAGAGAAACAGCCAGAGGCTGTGCACATCCTCCACTCACTACAGAAAGTCCCAAGTTCTGGTTTGTTTTGGGCCAGGCTTTGTCCATGGTGCCCAACAAGAGGTGATGGGCAGAAAGTGGTGCCCAGGAAGTTCCACCTGAACTGAAGGAAGAACAACTTTCCTGTGCAGAGACCAAGCACTGGAACAGGCTGCCCAGACAGGGTGTAGAGTCTCCCTCACTGGAGATATTCCAGAATAATCTGGACACACTCCTGGGTCATGTGACCTGGGATGATCCTGGTTGAGCTGGGACCAGATGAGCCACTGCAGTCCCTTCCAGCCTGACCCATCCTGGGATTCTCTGCTCCTGCAAAGCAGCACCTGGGGGGGATTCAAACACAAAATTCCCTGCTCAGACTGGCCACTGTTCCATAACCTCCACACACCTCCCCTCCCCTGTCCCCATGGCTGCTGTCCCTGCTGTGTCACAGAGACCTTGAGAGGGGGCACTCAGCACCCTCTGGGAATCACCACCATTGCCCTCAGCCTCCTTGTTTCCTGGAGAGGCAGTTCTTTGCTTCTTTTCTCCCACAAAATCCTCATCTTCCTGCCTTCCAGTGGGGCTTGGGTTGGTTTGCCATGGTCTGCGGGCCCATGAGAACAATGTGCATTTAAATGGGTTATTGGAATAATCCTTCTGTGGGGCTGCAAAGCCAAAGCCTGCAGGGCTGGCAGAGAGGCTGATGGCAGCTCTGCCCTGCAAACACACCTCGGAGCCAAAGATGCCTTGTTGTACCCCAAACCATACTGAGAGGGGAGGTGCTCTGGGTTTGGATAAAGCTCTTTCCTTTGAAATTGAGTTGTGTTCTCTAATCTTTCCATCAGCATATTTGGTAGCATCAGAATTGGTTAAAGGTGACACAGAATTTCAGTCACAGGGAGAGATAAACCACCTTTTTTGGATCTGTTCAGATCAGGAAGCAGTGGATGACACCCATTTCAAACTGATGTCATGGAGCCATCAGAGTGAAAGCCCCTGTATCTCCAGCACAAGGTGCATGCAGAACAAAAGCTGTCTCCAATTGCTTGCAGCTGCTTCTGAGCATATCTTTCAAGTGAAAACAACTTCTCCAATAAACCTTGAGGAGAAACAAAGTGAACAGCTACATGAATAACAAATGAGACCACACTGAGTGTTACAAGTCTTCTGGATGGAGCCATCTGTTCTTGGAACCCATATATTTATGTTTACAATGTGACTTTCTGTATTCCTGCAGCTAGAGCTGATATTAAACATGGCCATGCATTGTGTGAGGTGGCACATTTTTCTTGCAGCTTTTTTTAACTGCTGGGTTTATACAACAGCTTTCCTGCCAGGATACAAACAGGAATGCTCCTCAGTCATGCTCATGTGGCCATAGATCACTGGATATGACAGAGTAATGCAAAGAATAAAAAGATTTTTTTTTCCCTCTATTGAACAGAAAAATATTTCTGTCTTCCTACTAGATGATTATTAGCTTTTCAGCAAGAAAGATATGGCCTTGCAAAGACTCCTCTTTTCTTCCTTACTTTCCTCAAAGTTTCTGAGCAGCCAGAACTGAGTGAGTGATGCTCTTTCCTTTCAAGTACTCTGGGAGCACTGAATTGTGATTCATTATCCTGTCCTCAAGGGCTGCAGGAGCCAGCAGCACACATCCCTGTGTTACAAGAGATCACACGCTAATTAACAGCATTATACATTTATGAACCAATTAGCATATTTGCACAGGACAAGTGCATCCTGCTTCTAATTATAATTTAAGGTCTCACTTGAATGAGCTGTCACTGAAGGAAAGCCCAGTGCACCCTTATTAGCATTTTGCCAGTGGAAGTCGAGATGCTCAGCTGAGTGCACTCAGCAGCTTCCCTGCCCAGCAGCATCCCTGGCATGATGGATTGTGTCCTCCCCTGTGCAGCAAAGGGACTGGCCTTACTCAGCAAATGCTGCTCACTTCTGCTCCTCCCAGAGCATCCTCTCCCTGCGAGCCTCAGAGCAGGAGGGGAGCTCAGTTCTGCCCCAAAGGCCTGGTGCTGGAACACAGACAGCAGAGACCCAGTGCCATGAGCCTGGCACTCTGAACTCCCTGACTCTTTCCTTGCAGGGCAGTCCCTCCCTCAGTCTCTCTCTTTGCCTACCAGCCCTGCAGAGACAGGAGGAAAGCTGAAGCAGAGGTGAGTCTTTGCTTTAATGTCTTTTGTGTCCAAGGAAAACAAGCTGCCTCTCAGAGCAGGCAGCAGCTCAGCTGTGTGCCCTTCTGTGATCCCAGCACAAGCTGGCATCTCCCACCTGCCTCCACATCTCCAAACCCCTTTTTTGTGCTCCACCAACACTTATTTCTCACTGGTTTCAGCAGTTCTTTCCATCAACAAACCAATAAAAATACAGGGTTTTTATTTTCTCTTCCACAGAGGTGTTCTGTGTGTGTACCTTCCACAGCCACCTTCACTACCCTTCTGTACAAGGAGTACAGATGAAAAAATATTTTTAGTAGTCCTTGAAAGCAGCCAGAAGTGAGTCATTCAAGTGATAGTGTCATGGGAAAGCCTGGCCCACACATCTGTCTGCAAAATTCATGGGTACCTGAGAACAAGAAATCATAATATTTGGCTCTGGAATTTACAATATTTGCTTCTTCTGCTGCTCCCTTTGCTGAAATATATTCTGTTACATTTTTGTCAATTCCTGGATAAGGAAAGAAGCAACACTTTAATCTTCTCTGGGGCAGGCTGTATATTTTAAAAGCTCTATAAACATGACTTTTCCAAAGCACTGTGGTTGTTCCTGCAGGCAGTAGTGCTGCAAACCAAGTAATAAGACTTCAAGCACTAATCAAAATATTCAGAATTGCAAGTTGGTGACAAACAACCTGAAGCCTAAATAGCTCCTGGCATTAAAAATAAATCTAGCCTTGTCTGGGGTCTCCGTGGACTTTGGTACCTCATGAACCATAACTGTATTTCCATTTCAGCTTTCAGATTAGTTGCTGTTTAGGCTTCCTCAACATCTGTGGGGAAAGCTTCCATGGCAGAGGAAGCAAAGAGCTTTGCAGAGATCCTGGTTAGTGAGGTTGAGCAGTGCCCTCAGAGGAGACCTGCTTCCAGAAACAGCCCTGCCAGTTTTCCTGTTTTATTACTAAAGTGCTTTCAGTTGAATCCAATGAATCTGCTCTGCCAGGGGAGTTAAATCCACTCTGGCAGCAGCAGACACTGCTCCGGGCATGTGGTGCCCAGGGCCACTGCTTGGCCTGTGCCAGATGCAGGGGCTGCCATGTCCAGAGTAAAAATGAGAGAAATTTTCATTTAAATCATCTTTTCTGGTCCCTGTTGAACTGCATTTTAATTTTCTCAGGCCATACTAAACGATCTGCATGAACACCACACGTCACAAGCTGTGCAGGGCTGTTTCAGGCTGGTGACACTCTTTACTGACAAGATAAAGTGCATCCTGGAGAAAAACACCATTATTTTCTTCACAAATGAAAGCAGGCATCCCTAAAGCTACAGACACTCTCTGAAATGCCTGTTTAAAGCAATTGGCAAATAGGAATCCTTTCCTCTAGCTTTGGGTAGCAGAATGTTTAAAGGCTGGTCTGAACACCTGGCTATGTCATCTGAGAGCTGGGCACGGGGTGTGTTTGGGGCAGGTTTGGGGCTCTCTGCTGCTGAACCAGACAATCACATGCACTCACAGGGAGGTGCTGGGAGCTCCCCCTGTCTGACTGAGCTGCTCTGAGGAAGCCCCAAAGGGTGCCCAGAGAGATGGAGCTCAGCTGGTCTTTTGGGGGATGCAGGTGAGGTCACTGGTACTAAAATTTCTCTGCCCTGAGTACCCTGCAGCTGGGTTTGGAGCTTTAATCCAATTTATTTGACTGACAGAGTGGAAAAAACAGTTGGGGATGTATGTCTGCAGGGAGACACCACAAACAAAGGAACCCCTGGCCCTTTACACCCTGACAGTCCATGCACCTGATCTTCTGCCACTCCTCCCACACCCTGCACACACCTCTGTCCAAAGGTGGTCTGGGGTCCTCTAGCACCTTACTGGACTCTTCCTCTGTCTCACAGTGGGTCAGTAGCTGACTTTAAATTGTGGATTCCTTATCTCTCAGTCTCCACTGGCCTCAGGGCTGCCTTTTACATAACTAAACGAGAATTCAAGGGAAGTTCAGTCTAAGATAAGACTTCAGATAGCTTCAGTCCAAGGCTTCAGTTCAGTTTTAGTTGCTCATATTAAGCAAACTTACTCAGACAAAATACTGTTCGTAGAATTCAGCTGGATTCACTCAAGAGCCCGTTTGACATGTTCCTATTTCATGGGGTATCTTGAGCACCCCGTGTTCTCCCCCCTCCTTCCTCCTCCCCCCAGCTCAGCACGGGGCAGGAGGAGCAGCTCTCCAGAGCAACACTGCAGAAACTGGGCATTATTGGTTTCCAGTTCAGTTTAGTATGGAAAGAGATCTGGTTTCTGGTCTCATTCCTGCTGGGGCAAATAGAACTAAATGGAGACCAAGTAGAAAATATGCACATCTAAAGTGGAAAGGAATTCATCTGTGAGACTGATAAAACAGAATGTTAACAAACATTTAAGGAAAATACTTAAATCCATTTTATTCTCCTTCTCTATATGACAGACAAGGAATTTGAGGTACCAGCTTGAATTCATTTTGAGTCAATTCACATGCAGAAAATGTACTTTGGCTTTGCTCAGGGGGAGGCAGTTAATGAATCTAACCTCATTGCTAGAAAGTACCAGTTCCACAGTGAGCACAATAACCTCAGACCAGTAAGCCTCATTATCTGTACTGCTCACTTAATCCTGTTCAATTAGGCATAGATAGATAAATGGAAAAGGAATGGCATTATTTATCAGTTAGAACATTAAATAAAACAAACCAGTGAGAGCCAGTGTCTCTTGCAGCAGCCTCACATCCCTGCTGTTTTGCTGACAGGATGCCCAGTGTGGTGCTGTGTGGTACCTGTGTGCTACCAAGGCTGTACCCACAACACATCAGGTCCATTTTTCCTGTGGTCTTCCCACTGTTTGCAGTGCTTTGTTCCACACTCTGCCTGGGTACACATTTTCCATCAGTGGCTCCAGATTTACTCAGAGTCTTGGATGTAAGTTTATTTAGCTCTGAGCAGAAGCAAAAAATTTTACTTCCTTCTGGTATTTTGCCTGTTAAAAAACACATTTTCTTCTATTTCTCACTATTTCTGCTCAGCTTTGGTCAATACTTCCCTTAGGTTAACTACAGGACTTATAATTGCATTTAATTACTCATTTCACTTTGCCAAAGGATCATGTGGCTTTAAGGGTTGAGACTATGTTCATTTGTGATTATGTTCTCAGCTCTCTGTTTCAGCAAGCTAAACGTTTTCTGCAGGCTCTTGGAAGCAGCATTTTTTTTTCAGACCTATTTTTATTCATCTGCACACTTTTTGTTTTATTGGCTGTGCCACTAATTTTACCTCCTATCATCTTCAGCAATATCACCTCTCAGGACTGAGAGTTTTTTGTGCAGCTCCATCATTCCCATGGCGCTGCTTTCCCAGCCCCTTGTCTGTGTTTGCTGTGGCTGCAGCAGCCCCACGTTTGCAGCCCTGGCACAGAGCACACTCACTCACCCTCCCAGGCACAGGGGTCCTTCCTTCCTCACTGCCTCTGCTCTCGCTGGAATAAAGAAGCCACTGGAGCTGGGGCAGAGCTGATTGTACAACAAAAACCAGTCATGAAAAGAAGAATGTTGGGCTGTGACCAGGGATTTGGTAGGATTTTGTCTCTCTTATTCAAGTAGTATTCAAACTATTCAAAATAAAGTTTCTTTCCAAGAAATGTATCAGAGCTGCTGTTCTGCTGTCTTTGGGGGGAGTGTCCCCACCCAGCCATGCAGGAGCACACCAAACTCCCTGCCCTCACCACAGACACTGAGAGCAGAGCTCCAGGACATTTGTGAGGGGAACCCCAGGGACAGCTCTGAGAAGAGGAGGAAGAGCATTGCACAAAGGTAATTACTGCCATGAAGGACATCCCTCAGCAGCAGATATTTCAAACACATGAAATAGAAAGGTCTTTCTGAGAAACAGCCAGATTTTAAAGAAAATAATAGAAGGGAAATGTAGAGCTATTGAACAATAAGTGCACTTACATGGATAATCAGATTGCAGGGATTGCAGCCTAGACACTGCCAGGAGAGGCACAGTGACCACTGGGACTGGAGGCAAAAAGGCTCTTCCAACCAGAAAAATGAACAATCTCATTCCACAGGAACACTCTCAGGGTGCTCCAAGATGGGGATGAGAGCTCCCTTGGCATCCTTTCCCACAGAGGCCTCTTTGGTCAGCTGTCCTGATGGAATTCAGACAATGGGCTAATGCACAGGCTTTAAAGGGCATTTAAGAATAGGAGAAAAAAACAAAACAATTTTGCTACTCTGAAGCACAATATTAACCAGAGAAGACAAGACAAAATGGGTGATTTTCATTTTGGTAGTGCTAAATCTAACAAAGGCCAGAGCAAGTGTTCCTCATTATATCATCCCTTTATGCCTTCCCAGTTGCCCAATAAGGCACCACAGAGCTTTTTACATTTAAATACCAGTGGGAGTGGATTTGCACTGGGAAACACTTCAGAAAATAGATCCTATTTCTGAGATATCCTGTATTTCCCTTCCCTGCTAAAGCTGAAGGAAACTGATGCTCCCACCAACTGGTGGGTCCCTTCTGCAGCAGTTGTGTGATGACAGGTACCACACCTTGTGCCAATCATTCCATAAGGTGCTGTAATTAATTATCTTTAAAATTAATGCATGATAAATTGTGTCAAAGGAAATTAAGACATTATCTTCAGAGTCGTTTTTTGAGGCTTCTCTGGTTAACTCAAAAGTCAAACTAAGGTGTTTGTTCGAGTTTATACCTAAAGGGGAATTCTCAGTGTGTGTGTGTGAATCGACACCTACAGGTAACCACGGCAACCACCAAATCACCGCCGAAATGCGGAGCACATTTATTTCATTACCTCACTGACAACGCTGGGTGGCAGAGACACACAGGGCACGGGCTCTGTCAGGCTCAGCTCATCCCAGACAGCAGAGACACACAGGGCACGGGCTCTGTCAGGCTCAGCTCATCCCAGACAGCAGAGACACACAGGGCACGGGCTCTGTCAGGCTCAGCTCATCCCAGACAGCAGAGACACACAGGGCACGGGCTCTGTCAGGCTCAGCTCATCCCAGACAGCAGAGACACACAGGGCACGGGCTCTGTCAGGCTCAGCTCATCCCAGACAGCAGAGACACACAGGGCACGGGCTCTGTCAGGCTCAGCTCATCCCAGACAGCAGAGACACACAGGGCACGGGCTCTGTCAGGCTCAGCTCATCCCAGACAGCAGAGACACACAGGGCACGGGCTCTGTCAGGCTCAGCTCATCCCAGACAGCAGAGACACACAGGGCACGGGCTCTGTCAGGCTCAGCTCATCCCAGACAGCAGAGACACACAGGGCACGGGCTCTGTCAGGCTCAGCTCATCCCAGAGAACAGGGACACACGGGACACGGGCTCTGCCAGCCCCCAGCCGTGGGAAGTGCAGGTCCAGCCCCGGGATGCTCACCAGGGACAGCCCAGGGCTGCTCTCAGCCCCGTGTGCAGCCATGCCCGGGACCCCCTGCTCCAGGAGCCGAGTGCTGGGCAGGGCTGGGACTGCCAGGTCAGACCCTGCAGTGACAGCTCTGCTGTGCATCCACACAGGGCTGAAAATAACAATTAGTGACGGGCACAGGAGCGTACTCACCCTCTTCCACATGTGCAATTCAATTCCTGCTGACTCCCGGGGGTTCAGAGCCAGGAGCTGGGACTCTGTCATGCTGCACAAAGCAGCAGAACATGCACAACATTGCACCCTTAAAGATGAGAACATCCACGTACTGAGTGGTGGGACTGGGGCACCCCAACCACCACTCCAGCCCCAAAATGGTCAGTTCTTTCTTTATACAAACTGGTTTACCACACTGGAAAAATTATAGTTTCACTTGGATTTTTTTTTTTTAATCTTTCCAATACCTGGTTCTTCTTTAAGGCTAGTGAAAGCACAAATTCTGAGTTCAGTTTGTGATTTATATCTGGAGAGATCTCTAGTTACCACAGTAATGACTTGTTTTAGTTGTGTAACTAACCCTTGCCATGGGTGAAACACTCATCTAGTTTATTGAACTTCATACATGGTATTAATTCATATAAATTAGGATACAACTTTTTGTCCACACACTGACAATTTTCACAAGTCACATAAACATGCTTGCTGTGCAGTTAAGATACATCCAAACCTTGGTAATAAGGTTCAATATTTCCATAAGCATGACACCCAACAGGTGGGATGGAGCATGGTGGAGGGGGCAGGCAATGGGCCAGGTCCTAATATAGTGAATAACCCTCCCACCCCAATACCCCAGAGCCCTGGATGAGGTTAATCCCAACTCCATTATCTCCTGGAATTCATGTTCCTCAGATATAGGTGGTGATGCCTGGTGGAGCTGGGTGTTATTTAGCTGCAGTTGATCTTTCCCAAGGCCATTGACAGAAGGATAGATGGAAAACATTTATTCTCTCTGGCTTGTGTAATTTTCATGTAATGCCATCAGACCCCCCAGCTGTCTGTCCCTTTGTACTGAGATTGATGTGAAATGCTGAAAGAGGGGGATAAAGCTGATGATAATAACAAACTGTGCAGTCATTTGTGCTTGATAGTACCCAAAACAGTGATGCTGTCACCTCTCACTCAGTAACGCTGTTCCCTGACCCCTGGATTACTCTGCAACACCAGTTCCATGCAATCCAGGCCTGGGCTTTCCTGGCAAATGAACACACACATAAATACACTTCAGCAAAACTCCAGGTTTCAGTCAATTGGCAGCTACTTCTTTGCTGGTACCAGTTTAAAAGGGATGATGATGTGGTCAAAATTCAGCAATTTCCCGAATGGAAGGGGACAACTCAGCAGCACAGAGGGGACACACCTCCTCCAGGAGCTGTGGGAGTGATGGGGGGTTCCAGGAGAATGAACCAGGCTGGGCAGATCCTGAGGCAAGTGTCTCCTGGATGTGGGACAACAATGAGGAATATATCAAACAAAGGCTCCAAAAGACACCTACAGATAACCAGGTTCATAAATTGTTATCCAAAATACCAGCACTGGTGAAAGAGCTCCATACCTCTGAATAACTAATTTGCTAATTATTTTTCTTCAGGGTTAAAAAGAAAAATCATCTTACATTTCCTGGTATCAAAGCTACTGTTAAAAGTATTTTCCACATTAAAGTTGACATTAATTAGCTTAGCTCCAGTGAGGCTTCAGTGCCTGAAAAAGAAATCCCTCAAAAGGCTGGAAAAGCCTCTTTATTAACATTTTTCTGTGATTACATAATATATATCTGCACCATCCTATATTACTTGGGAAGCAATTATGCTAAATGACACTTGCTGAGATGGCAATAAAGCTGCCATGTGAAGTGCCACTGTAACTGCTCCAGTAAGTCATATAATGTATTTAGCTTTTTCAAAAGTGTCCAGCCTTGTCTATATTTTATTAAAACAGGAAGACAGAGTACCAGCTGCAGAGGCTGTAACTGTGTGAGAATCCTCTGGAGGAAGAATCTCACAGAGATCCCAAGTCCAGACTAAGAACAGAGGGAGGGGTGGTTCCCTGCAGTGCCCAGCCCATCACTCTGCTTACAGCACCACAGATTTGAGTTGAAAGGGACCCACAAGGATCATCGAGCCCAGCTTTCAAATGGCCCCTACAGGGAGTGAACACACAACCTTGGTGTCAGCCCTGGGGCACAGGAGGGTCCCAGGGGCAGGGACCCCCAGCCCTGGGGCACAGGAGGGTCTCAGGGTCAGGAACCCCCAGCCCTGGGGCACAGGAGGGTCTCAGGGTCAGGGACCCCCAGCACTGGAGCTCAGGAGGGTCCCAGGGGCAGGGATCCCCAGCACTGGGGTACAGGAAGGTCTCAGGGTCAGGAACCCCAGCACTGGGGCACAGGAGGATCCCAGGGGCAGGGACCCCCAGCCCTGGGGCACAGGAGGGTCTCAGGGTCAGGGACCCCCAGCCCTGGGGCACAGGAGGGTCTCAGGGTCAGGGACCCCCAGCCCTGGGGCACAGGAGGTCCCAGGGGCAGGGACCCCAGCCCTGGAGCTCAGGGGGCAGTGCCAGCCTGTCACCCCCCCCGCCCTTGGGGAGATGCTGCATCTCTCCCCAGAGAGCAAAGGGCACTGCTGGTACCTGCAGGGTGACCAGAGCTCTTCTGGACCTTTTGCAGCCATTTCAAATCTCCCCAAGGGCCTCTGAGAAAACCTTGTGGAGTCTCATAAGACAGCTCTTGCATTTCCCCACTAAGGACACTCCTTTTATTCTCCACAGCTGAGGACAGCCAGACTTTTTGCTATTGGAGCTCACAAGTTAAATTTACTTTTAAATTTTCATCTGCAGCTCTTTTGCTTGTGACAATATGTCAGTCATCCTGAATATGGGGGGTGGATGTGGGAAGCCATTAGCACCAGTTAAAAATGCATCACATCGAGGGTCTCAGCCTGGATTTGTAGAGCTTTATCTCTGTATGCATCCTGTCTGTTGGTATTATGTCATATGGTAAATTACAGAAAATTTAGTACATTTAATTTAAAAAATTAAAATTTTGTGATTCAAAAAAGAAATAAATGGTTTTACCCTTTATACAGTGCCTCTTTTCCTAATTATTGAAAAATTAGGTAATTTTAAAGTTGTTTTCCAGGCCTACTGAATTGCCTTTCCACCATTTAATTTAACAGACTTCCTGATGGTTTCCATGTATCAATGCTGCCTGTATTGGTGGGGTAGAGAATGTTAGTAAATTAATAGTATAGGAAGCTTGTGATGCTGTAAATGTTCAGCCACTGAAAAGTTCAGCCACTGAAATTGTAGATTAATGACCACTGTCATAAATGTCCTGCTTTTTAAATGTTTTGTAAAATATGTTTCCAGGCATACAAAGAAAGAAGGTTGGGAATAAAAGTTGGCTCATTTGGCTGTTGTTACTAGATTATGCAGCAGGGTTTCTTTTGCCTTTCCTTTACAGTTAAAACACCTCTGACTATACAAGACAACTGTAGATGGTTCCACAAATTAACACAGAGTATATATTTTATATGCATTTAAAGAACAGTAATATTACATCATTATTTAATGAATACATGCAGTGTTCATTGTATGTACATGTAAATAGAATTGTCAGTGCCAAGATGTCCCCAAAAGGTGGATCATTGGGAGAATAAATATATTTGAAATACTAATAACTAGGAAACAATTAAAAGTTAATTAGAGGAGAACACCAAAACTACACATTTTTAATAGTCCATGTAGTCATGCAGAACAACGAATGGGATCCTGCACTGGAAAAATCACAGGCCGATTTTCAGAGCTTAAATATTCTAGCAGCTATTTGAGTAAAGCCTTACTGTGCAAGGACACAGAGGCTTTTAAAAAACACATTCCAGCCATGTTTCCTCAGCTAGGCAGGGTAACACTTCAAGTACAATTAACCCAAATTATTTCTCCAAAATGAACATCAGCACTTAGGACAAGTGTTACTGTGTGCAGTCTGGGGCACTGCAGTGTAAGAATGACACAAATCTGTCAGAGAGTGTCCACAGGAAGGACACAGAGGTGGTGAAGGGTCTGGAGTGGCCACAGGAGCAGAGGCTGAGGACACTTGGTTTGTTCAGCTGGAGGAGACTGAGGAGGCTTCAGCTCCTCCCAAGGGGCAGCAGAGGGGCAGCTCCCATCCCTGCTCCTGGCACAGGGACAGCACCAGGGAGCAGCTGGAGCTGGGCCAGGGCAGGTTCAGGTTGGATTTCAGGGAAAGGTTCTTCCCCCAGAGGGTTCAGGCACTGCCCAGGCTCCCCAGGGAATGGGCACAGCCCCAGAGCTCCAGGAGCCTTTGGACATCCCAGGGATGCCCAGGGTGGGGTTGTTGGGGGTCTGTGCAGGGATAAGGGTTGGGATGATCCCTGAGGGTCCCTTTCCCCTCAGGAGATATTCTGGGTGAGTCTGTTATCAGCTCTCAGTTCCACATCTCCACATGGAAAACACCAGCGCTGCTTCTCTCCAGGAGGCTGAAAGAACAACAAAACATTTGTGCAATGACCTAAATCAGAACCACACAATGGTTTGTAACACCATGAATTATAAATAAAAACAAGTGAATAATGCTTCTATTTTTGAATCTGTTAATTCTAAATAAGCTGTTATCCTGCTACATAGTCCCATACTCTTACAGGGAATTTGTCCTTGCCCATTATTATCCCATGAGCTGTCTTTTCACATAGAAGTTAATTTTAATTCAATTGTACAGAAAGCTAAAGTTGGGAGGGGTGGGAAATTAAAATATCTGATGACCTGACACCTCTCTCCCCTGCAAGGCTCCTTGCTCTGCTGAGGCAGCACTTTCCCAGCTTTGTCTGCACCAGGGGTCTGCAGGAGCCCGTTCCCATCAGCCACCACCTAAACCCATCTCCAGCACCTGCTGATCACGTAGTGCCCCCTTTCACTGGGTCTTGGAGGAGCCCCCCAACTGTGCTGAGCCCCCAAACTGAGCTGAGCCCCNTGGTTTACACAGAAAATGTCTGCCTCCAGTGACAGGACAATAAAGTTCCACCAAGTTCCAGCTCTTCCCTAAAAGCAACTTCTCGGCTGCAGTAATTGTGTGAACACATAAACAAACTGTTACACTCCCTCAAGAAGCCATTAAACGTGCCATGGTAAGTCAGGAATTTGCATATGGCTGATTGTTTAGTAAACAAACTGTCTCCTGAGAGGGCTGTAATTAATCTTTTGCATCAAATCTGTTGATTAGTCTTTCTGGGAGTAATGCTAGACAATACAAGCAGGTGTGAGTCATGATATCACTTTCTTTGAAATTTAGGATTAAATCTGGCAATAAACAAAATTTTAGGTGCGTTTTTAAAGTTTTGGAATATTTAGTGAAAGATTAATTCTGCTTTCTACATCAAAACTGAAGTTGATTTAATCCTAACCTTAACCCTTTGGTATTCTTCTATTAGGTAAAAAATTTAAGAAATCTGAATTTAACTTCAGATTGTTAATCAACCTACAGGCTGTTATATTTCTCAATGAGTGTAACACTGAAAGTGTAAAATGAGGTGTCTGTTTAGATGTACATTACTGCCTGAACCAGGTTTGAACTTTTTTATTTCCTATTATTACTGGCAAAGCTCCAAGGTAGCTGACACTGATGCTGTGCACCAGTGGAGAGGTGTCCCACACACCGTGGGGACCTCGGTGTCCCTGACCTGTCCCACTCACACCAGTGGCACCATGTCACCTGTGGGCCTGAATGCAGAATTTCTCCCAGGGAGGTAATTCAGAAGGGACAAACTCATAAAACCCCTCAGTAGTGCAGGCTGAGGCCAAGGTGTGCCTGTGGTCAGTCACTTGGGCAGCTTTTACCAGAACAGGCAACTGTGGACACGATTTTGGTGTCACAGGGTCATGGCTGTGCTGCTGACACCCTGTCACCTTGCAGGAGCAGCCCAGGCCACCCCTCAGCCCAGGCCACCCCACAGGCAGAAAGATTTTGGTGTCACAGGGTCACAGCAGGGCTGCTGACACCCTGTCACCTTGCAGGAGCAGCCCAGGCCACCCCAGGGGCAGCTGGGGACCTGCAGGGCTCTGAGCAGAGCAGAGCAGCTCCCCGTGGCTCGAGCTGAGACCTGCAATCACTGGTGGTGTTTGGCAAAATTACTGCTTTGCCTTGTTGGGAGTATTTGTCAGTCCCTTTCCCTGGGTCAGTTCTTTTCAGTGATGACTGAAAGATAACTGAAGATATTTTCCTTGTCAAAGGACAAAGTCAGGCAGATTATCGTGCTCTTCCTTGCTTTGGGACAGTCCTGCTGAATTTCTGGGAGTTCCCTGGAGCTGTAGCTGGTGTGGATAGAGATCCCCCCTTGGCAGGGATGCTGTCCCTTTGGGAGACCCCAGCCAGCAGCAGTGCCTGGATCCACACACTGCCCCACTGGGACTATGGGGTTTTCACATAAGAATTCAAAATAAGCAAAGGTTTCATTT
>VWYE01023839.1:70777-88711 GCA_013398995.1 Alaudala cheleensis
TTCACACCCCGGGCACACCCAGGGAGCTGCAATGCCCCTCGCTGGGTTTGCACAACCCCTGCACAGCAAAGGGCTCCTGGCAAACACGGACAAACTGGGGCTGCCGGGGGTTTTTATCCTAAACGTGGAGCAGAAGCCAGCTCTACTTGGTTTACACAGAAAATGTCTGCCTCCAGTGACAGGACAATAAAGTTCCACCAAGTTCCAGCTCTTCCCTAAAAGCAACTTCTCGGCTGCAGTAATTGTGTGAACACATAAACAAACTGTTACACTCCCTCAAGAAGCCATTAAACGTGCCGTGGTAAGTCAGGAATTTGCATATGGCTGATTGTTTAGTAAACAAACTGTCTCCTGAGAGGGCTGTAATTAATCTTTTGCATCAAATCTGTTGATTAGTCTTTCTGGGAGTAATGCTAGACAATACAAGCAGGTGTGAGTCATGATATCACTTTCTTTGAAATTTAGGATTAAATCTGGCAATAAACAAAATTTTAGGTGCGTTTTTAAAGTTTTGGAATATTTAGTGAAAGATTAATTCTGCTTTCTACATCAAAACTGAAGTTGATTTAATCCTAACCTTAACCCTTTGGTATTCTTCTATTAGGTAAAAAATTTAAGAAATCTGAATTTAACTTCAGATTGTTTAACAACCTACAGGCTGTTATATTTGTCAATGAGTGTAACACTGAAAGTGTAAAATGAGGTGTCTGTTTAGATGTACATTACTGCCTGTACCAGGTTTGAACTTTTTTATTTCCTATTATTACTGGCAAAGCTCCAAGGTAGCTGACACTGATGCTGTGCACCAGTGGAGAGGTGTCCCACACACCGTGGGGACCTCGGTGTCCCTGACCTGTCCCACTCACACCAGTGGCACCATGTCACCTGTGGGCCTGAATGCAGAATTTCTCCCAGGGAGGTAATTCAGAAGGGACAAACTCATAAAACCCCTCAGTAGTGCAGGCTGAGGCCAAGGTGTGCCTGTGGTCAGTCACTTGGGCAGCTTTTACCAGAACAGGCAACTGTGGACACGATTTTGGTGTCACAGGGTCATGGCTGTGCTGCTGACACCCTGTCACCTTGCAGGAGCAGCCCAGGCCACCCCTCAGCCCAGGCCACCCCACAGGCAGAAAGATTTTGGTGTCACAGGGTCACAGCAGGGCTGCTGACACCCTGTCACCTTGCAGGAGCAGCCCAGGCCACCCCAGGGGCAGCTGGGGACCTGCAGGGCTCTGAGCAGAGCAGAGCAGCTCCCCGTGGCTCGAGCTGAGACCTGCAATCACTGGTGGTGTTTGGCAAAATTACTGCTTTGCCTTGTTGGGAGTATTTGTCAGTCCCTTTCCCTGGGTCAGTTCTTTTCAGTGATGACTGAAAGATAACTGAAGATATTTTCCTTGTCAAAGGACAAAGTCAGGCAGATTATCGTGCTCTTCCTTGCTTTGGGACAGTCCTGCTGAATTTCTGGGAGTTCCCTGGAGCTGTAGCTGGTGTGGATAGAGATCCCCCCTTGGCAGGGATGCTGTCCCTTTGGGAGACCCCAGCCAGCAGCAGTGCCTGGATCCACACACTGCCCCACTGGGACTATGGGGTTTTCACATAAGAATTCAAAATAAGCAAAGGTTTCATTTGTGAATAAAGCAGCAGGAGAAGGTCCAATGTTTTCTCAGTGTTTGGTTCATCAGCTGTTCATTTCCATCACACTCCTGTTCACCTCTATTTCCCAGAGGCAAAGCACAGAGCAGCTCTGGGAATCTGCAGAGGGAAAGAGGACAAAAGTATCAGTTATTTTAACCAAAGTGTTCAAGCAGTTAAGAAAGCCTGGGAGGTACCATGGAAAGGTGGCTATTTATAGAGACATGGCTGCCAGCTGCCTTAGACTTTAGACTGCAGATATTTATTACAAATTGCTGGGGTGGGAATTTGTGAAAATAACAAGGTCATGTCAAACCTACCAAAGCAATTTGTTGACTAATATATATTTTTTTAAAAAGCACTTGAACATTAGGTTAGGGAAGTAAAAAGGAAACAGTGGACTAAAAGCTTTATCACAGTGAAAATACACAAGAGCATTTCTTTTCTCCTGATAATACAGGACAGAAGCGTAAAAGGCTGAGGAATGAAGTGTGTAAAAGCACACCATGAATCTGTGTCAGAATTGTACATGATGGAAACAAAAAATCATATTAGAGTGAACTGCAAAAGTACAGCACAAGGAATCCATTTTCCCACAATCAGTCTATCACAGCTTTCTAAAAGCAGTGTCAGTCAAAGCATCCAGATTTTCCATGTCCCCAGAAAATCCCCAGGACAGCTCTCCTGTGCTCTGTAATTCAGATGAAAGAACAGCCAGAGGACAATGCCAGGCTCAGAGCAGGCAGTCCCTGGCACTCCAGGGATGCTGCTGGGGTTTGTTTCCTCTGCAGGGCTGGAAACACCCAGCAGCAGCAGCAAACCCTCCAGGGAAGGTGCTCCCTAAGGCCTGCAGGGACTGAAGGGATGCTGCTGTGCCCTCTGAGCAGGGGACTGAAAGGACAGCAGACTGCACCCTCTGGGACAGGGCACAGAGCTGGCAGGGCTCCTGCCCCCCTCCCCTGGCAGCACTGCCTGCCCTTTGAGGGCCCAGTGACCACTGCAGCCAACAGCATGAATGGGGATTGCTGTTCTACACAGCCAGCAGGGATGGGGTGATGGTGGGCAGGGTGCTGGGGTCAGGCTGGGTCCTGGCTGGGTCCTGTTGGGGCCAGGCTGGGTCCTATTGGGGCAGCAGCATGATCAGCCACCCCGGGACAGAGAGGCCCAGCCCCACCAGTGCCACCAGGGGCAGGGGACATGCCCACACAGCTCAGGGCAGGACAGAGGGGAGGCAGAAATCCCAGCTGTGCCCCATTTCGGGTTCCTGGGGGTGCCACAGACTCCAGCAGACACAGCAGGGATCCACCCATGGAATATGAGTAACAGCTCATGAGTTACAGTATGAGCAGCAGGATGAGGGCATGGCAGGGGCTCTTGGTCTGACCTGCTGCAAACTGCCCTCTGCAAGGCTGTGCCAGGTGCCAAAGCTGCCCCTTGAGCCATTTCTCTGTCCCTGCTCTGATGCTTGTGGCTGCCACAGTCCGTCCATCAGGAGCCTTGCCAAGACAAGCCCTGCACAGTCATGGGCACGGTGTGAGGAGAGGCTGCTCTTCCTCTGCCTCCCCACAAAAAGAGGGCTGCATCATGGAGTGCTGCAGGATAAGAGCATGTGGATTCAAGTTGTCTGTTCCATTCTCTTGAGGGACCAGAGAACAGCAATCATATGAGAAATCCTATGTGAACCAAGGATACAGCAGAAAAGAAAAACCATCTGCTGCACCTCTGAAAACTGCAGGTAAGACACAACACAGACAGTGGAGTTCCTACACAGAAAGGCTATTGAGGACAGTCCTCAATTTCTGAGAGAGTTCTCTCAAGTGAAGAAGCCAGTTTTTAATGATGAAAGGGTAATTAGAACAGAGAAAATGAATTGTCTTCTCATATTTCTAAGAGCTAGCTCCTCCCTTACCTGAGATAAAGGTAGCTTAGTCCCAGTGGTTCAGCCCTGAGGCTGCAAGGTTTCATTTTGCTGCTGCTGCTGGGCCATGAGGCATCTCAGATAATAACTGAGAAATACCCCCCACACTTTGGAAGGTGACAAGCTTCTTCCAGAGCACCTGCCAAGCTCTGCATGCCATGAGTGCAGGAGCCAGCCCTGACTCTCTGCAGCTCAAGTGGCTCCTTAAAGACCAACATAAACACAACATGTGAGCAGTGATTAAACATTTACAGTGGTGATATTAAATCTCTAATTTGCTGGTCTCAGATCACACACCAATGATCCCTCCCCCCTTTCAGCAAGCCCCCATGTGATGGGCAGCTGGAATGGAGATTTGCAGGGCAAGCCCCAGTGTTCCTCTTTACAGACTGCAGCCACAATGTGCTGACCCCTGGAGCCCATCACACTTTGCCCTGGGCTGTTCCTACAGAGGAGCTGGGATGGGCACCAGCCCCTCCCCACACTGCTCCTGAACTCTGATGAGCTGTGCCTTCTGCTGCCCTGAGGAGACTTCAGAAGGGAATCACCTTCCCAGCACATCCCCTGCCTACAGAGCTACCTAGGGTGGCATGGAGAAGTTCAATTCAGAGTTTTTCAGTTGACTTTGTTTAAAGAAAAAGGTTCAGAAAACTGGTCAAATCACATGGAATATCTTTTACTGAAAGCAGAATTATAAACAGTGGCTTTAAAGAAAATTTTCTCCATAAATATTCATTTCCTATATAATTAATCTTTAGGAACTATGGGAAATGGTATATTGAAAACAGTTTTCTTGTTCTAACTACCTTGTTTTAGCTGGAAAGAAAATATTTCTGCATGTATTTGGAGAACAAGTTTGTCAGGTATGTCTCTGTTGTCACTAAATATGACACATCACTAAATAGGAACAGTGACCAGTGGAGGTCAGGAGAAGATTTGGTGCTGGTTTTTTCTCTACTCCAGAGTTTCCATCTGAGTGGGGCTGTGGAAGCTGCGAGGTCTTGCATGGCCTGTCACTGCCTGCCTGTGGAATGCAGCCATGGAAGGATGTCTCAAGGGTGCCAACATTGTCTTCCTAAATTTCAACCCTGTTGCATATTTAAGGTTTGGCAATTAGTGTAAGGAATCAAAGTAGTCCTAATTTGAAATATTTTAACTTACCTCATTAGATTCAATATTAATTCCTTAATCATCTCATCTCAATTACATTTCCATTTCAAATTATTTACCTCTGTTAACTCTAATCAATGTTTTATTTTGCTGACAACAAGTGTGATCTGGATGGGTGGCTGGAGCAGCTGAATGTCACTGCAGCAGCAGAGGGACCCTGTGACAGGCCATGGCACAGGGGAGGTCACCCAGGGCAGTGCACGAGCTGTCAGAAGATGTGAGTGTTTTTATTGCTGCCCTTCCCTCATCTGCCAGAGTTTGAAACCACTGTCCCAAAAGCTGGGTGAGATGCTGAGGGTGGCAGGAGCTGGAGACAGCAGCTCCCCTGGCTCAGGGTGCAGGGTGGCTCACCTGGCTGCACTTGTGCCATTTCCCTTTTTATTCCTTTGCCAGCACAGAAAAGGATCCCTGAGGCAAAGCTGGTGCTGTGCAGTTCCTGGCCAAGGCCAAGGCGGGGCCCACACGAGCAGAACAACATCCTGAAGCAGGGCAGCAGCTGTTCCTGCAGCAGGGTGACAGCTGTTCCTGCAGCAGGGCAGCAGCTGTTCCTGCATCAGGTCAGCAGCTGTTCCTGCAGCAGGGCAGGAGCTGTTCCTGCAGCAGGGCAGCAGCTGTTCCTGCAGCAGGGTGACAGCTGTTCCTGCAGCAGGTCAGCAGCTGTTCCTGCAGCAGGGCGGCAGCTATTCCTGCAGCAGGGCAGCAGCTCTTCCTGCAGCAGGGTGGCAGCTGTTCCTGCAGCCGGGTGACAGCTGTTCCTGCCGCAGGGCAGCAGCTGGTCCTGCCGCAGGGCAGCAGCTGGTCCTGCCGCAGGGCAGCAGCTGGTCCTGCCGCAGGGCAGCAGCTGGTCCTGCCGCAGGGCAGCAGCTGGTCCTGCCGCAGGGCAGCAGCTGGTCCTGCCGCAGGGCAGCAGCTGGTCCTGCCGCAGGGCAGCAGCTGGTCCTGCCGCAGGGCAGCAGCTGGTCCTGCCGCAGGGCAGCAGCTGGTCCTGCCGCAGGGCAGCAGCTGGTCCTGCCGCAGGGCAGCAGCTGGTCCTGCCGCAGGGCAGCAGCTGGTCCTGCCGCAGGGCAGCAGCTGGTCCTGCCGCAGGGCAGCAGCTGGTCCTGCCGCAGGGCAGCAGCTGGTCCTGCCGCAGGGCAGCAGCTGGTCCTGCCGCAGGGCAGCAGCTGGTCCTGCCGCAGGGCAGCAGCTGGTCCTGCCGCAGGGCAGCAGCTGGTCCTGCCGCAGGGCAGCAGCTGTTCCTGCAGCAGGGTGACAGCTGTTCCTGCATCAGGGCAGCAGCTGTGCCTGCAGCAGGGCAGCAGCTGTTCCTGCCGCAGGGCAGCAGCTGTTCCTGCCGCAGGGCAGCAGCTGTTCTGCACCACTGGCTCTGTTGCAGCTCCAGAGACCCTGCAGGAGGTGTTTAAAGTAACAACCCAGTGGGCACATCGGGCCTCAGGGAGAGCTGCCCTGAGGGGGAGAGGATTGCAAGAGACGACCAAAGGCTGCTGGTTTGAGCACCAGCTGCTTCAGCAGAATCCCTGCAAATTCCAGCTGCTTTCTGGTGTCTCCTCTGTCCCTTATCCTGAGGTTTTCCTTGTGTCACTGGCCATCACCTGGCAAAGGGCTGCTGTGTCTCATTTGCATGCTCAAAGCACGGCTCAAGAGATGGTGGCGTTTTTCCAAACAGAGAAAATGATCTGCTAATACACTGGATAATGTGTTACACTGTAACAAAATGTCAGAATAAAAAACTGTTCTGAACAATCATTAGAAAGAAAAATTAAACTATAAAGTACAATCAGCCCTTGAATGTGAAATCACAGTTTAAACTCACACTTCATGAAGACATGGGCAGAAAGAGAATCAGAAAGATTTCAAATAATTATGTACTTTAACAGAACCCAAAGTATTCTTTGATGTCTAAAGTTTTAATGAGTGAAATAAAACTATGACAGATTATGAGACCACATCTCCAGAAGTTGGGTTTTGAGAAGAAAACACTATCATGAGATTTCCCACCAGAATTACAGAAGTGACAGCACTGAGTGCCTGCTTGCAGCACTGAAATATGAGCTTCCTGTGAAAATGACACTGTCAGAGAAAACAATCTCTGTTCTCAGTTTCTGATGCCCTGATGGGCTCCTTCACTTTCAGCTGGAGCTGCCTAGCCAGGAAAGACAAATGAGGGGAAGTTTTGTCAGGAAAGATGGATTCAAAGTGTTGTTACTCATAGTTTATTACTGGCCTACTTATGTTTTTATCATGATAGTTATGTTTACTGTTGAATAGTCAATTACCCCATGAGAATTCCAGAGTGTATTATGAAAAGTAAAAATCCCTAAAAAGTAAAAATCCCTAGAAGCAGAAATCCCCAATAAATTAAAAATAAACCTATGAAATCCCAAGGTCTTACAGCTGAAAAACATGACTGAAGTTAAACTTGAAACTTTGAGTGAAATACGTAAAACATAACACGAGATACTTGAAAAATGATGAATGCCAAGGGATCTGAGTATTGGATCTCTCCTCAAAGAGATTCCTTCTGACATCTGCATGCCAGGAGCTGTGCAGCACCAGGGACACAAAGGAATCCACCAGTGCTGGAAAGCTTTTGTCTGCACTCAGTTCAGAAAGGTGATCCCAACCACCAGTCTCGACTGACAGCTGTTCCCTGTCTCAGCTCCTGGGCTGTGATTTAAATAACTCATGTGGTAGCAATGTGAACCATTTTACCTCACCTGCTGTGGGAGAAGCCTCTCAGAGCAGCAGAAGCCCCAGGCTGTGTTTGCAGCCTCCACTGTGGCAGCAAAATATGCAGCAGCAGCAAAAGACAATACACAATTTATGAATCTTTGTATGACTCTTTTAGAATCTTTAATGATCAGTGTATGAGGTGAATCAAAGAACTGATGAACTACAGCCAACATAAACTGTAGGGGCATCAATCTCTTTGGTACAGACAGGTTCCCTGCACACTCATCCTCTCTTCCAAAGCAGCAGAACGACTCAGTAATGATCAGGGGGGAAAAAATGGCACTAAGAAGCTTCTCCCCTCACCTTATTCTTTGCCCTGCCAGATTCCTAGGCAGGGCCTAAATCTCCAAGGAGAAAAGTCCACTAAATATCCTTCCATTCAGCTGGTTTTTAAAGAAACTTGGAACTGTTTTGTTCTCTTGAAAATCCATTGCTCATGACTACAAAGCTGTTACCAGTTTTATGTCATTAAACATAAAACAAAAATGTAATTAATGTCACAGATAGTTTAATTCAGTCTTCTGCAGCAATCTGTTATTCAAATTGATTAGGAGCAATATGAAGGCAAATGTGAACTGTCATTAACATCTAGGCTGGTTAATGGAGGATTCAAAGCAGAGTTGCCTATTGCCACTTACACCACTTCAGCCACCCCAGTGCCACTGACAGCTGGCAGCTCGAGGTGTGGGGCACTGGCAGGGCTCCATCTGGGGCTGCCCAGGGTCACACATGCAGAAATTTGCTTTTCAGTTGCTCTGGCACTGAGAGGTGGTCAGGGAGAAATGTCCCAGCACAAAACCTGTCTGCTGTGTGCCCTGGGACTGCTGCTGTCCCTCCTGAGAGGGCTTAGGCACTCCAGGACAGTCTTATTGCAAGAAAAATAAAACCACTGTATGTTTTACCCATAGCAGGTAACCTGCCATGGGCCCAGGTATCCCTAGAAACCCATCCCAAAGCAGAAGGCACATGCTGAGGAAGCTATTCCAGCCAAGGTTAAGGATGGTTAACAGTAATGAAGTGTACCAGCAGCAAAACCAAGGCCATGTGTTGAACTTGGGCCATCAGCTCAGGATCAGCTCAGATCAGCTCAGATCAGCTCAGGATCAGCTCAGGATCAGCTCAGATCAGCTCAGGATCAGCTCAGATCAGCTCAGGATCAGCCCAGCATCAGGGCAGGATCAGACCAGCATCAGCTCAGGATCAGATCAGGATCAGCTCAGGATCAGCTCAGATCAGCTCAGGATCAGTGCCCCATCCAGGGCTGGCAGCTCCCTCATGCCCACTCAGGTTCCCTCTGTGGCAGCCCTGCAGAGCCCTGGGCAGCTTGTGCTGCCTCTGAGGAGCTGAAACATGAGTGGCACCAACCTCAGGTGCTGCAGCTCAAAACCACCCCCTCTGCAATGCAAAATCTGCCTCTTTCCAGGACAGCTGCTGCAGGTGATGCCCCTGATCCACCTAATTCCTGACCCATGCCCAGGAGGTGTTTGGAACAATCCTGGATCTCATAGGTGACCCAGGAGGTGTTTGGAACAATGCTGGAGCTCACAGGTGACCCATGTGCAAAAGGCATGATGGCAGTGCTGAGGACTGAGTTCCTGGGAACATTCCCTGGCCCTTTACCTGCCCATGTGTTAGCCTGGCCACCTCACAGTGTGCAGAAAACCCCATCCTCACATGAACTGTACAATTGCTAATACTGGAAAGGCAGAAAATGTAAAATGTCCATTTAGTCCTGCTTTGTTCCTTATCCTAAAAATACCCTTCTTGCACATGTCTAGGAACAACACTTGAAGAATATTTTAAGTTCTTGTCCCTGGCCCTTCTTTTGCTGAGCAGTGCTTTACAGAGCAGCACCACCAGCCCAGCTGCAGATTATTCATATGAATGAATTGCAGAAGGACTGTCATTTATGTTTTAGTTGAAAAGATTCCCTAATAGCACAACCTAATAGAATAACCAGCTTCTTTTAGAGAAGTAAAATTTGCAGTGTAGTTCTGTCTGTATGGGCACTGAAGATTTCCTGTGGTATAGTCCATGGCTTTACAGACAGGGGGTCATTGCTTTCAAAATGAGTAATTCAGTTTGCAAAACAATCGTTATCAAACCTTCATGCAAGCTGATCTTGTTAGCTCCATTGCAGACAATGGAGTTTTATAATAGCTTAAAAAATGTAAAGGCTTGACTTTTCTTAAAAAAAAATAATTGATTCCCACTACTACTGCTGTGGAAATTTACTACTTATTTAGTGGTAATCAACATCTTTCTGATTATTAAGTTCATAACATAATTAAAGAAAATTCAAGCACATAAAACAGGGATGTTACAAGTTCTAATGACAGCCATTTAGTCATAAAACTATTTTGGTGACAGCCATTTAGTCATAAAACTATTCTGAATTTATTATTAAATTAATTAGAAAATACAAGTTATGGGTAACAACAAGAAAAACCTAGAAAATATGCGAGTATTTTCTAGAGCTTCTGTTAATTTTCTTCCCTTCTTAAGGCGTTGGCAAAGGCAAGACAGACAGTACAGATGTGGTTTATTTGCTTTTCAAGGCACAAAAACATTTGAAGAACTTGCTAAAATAAACAAAACACACCAGCTTTCTCAGATGCAAAGGCTGGAGGGAGCTCCCTCCCCACCGGGAGTTTTGGACATCTCTAACTTCAGGACTACAGGACATCCAGGGATGTGGCGATGTTTGTGATGCCATGAAAGATGCACGTGTCCTTATGCAACCTATAAAACAATTTTTGAATGCAAATGCTTTTAAAAATGCCTTCAGGAAGCAAAGATTTAGCAACTCTGCCTCTTTTCTGAGCTATGGGCAAAACTGACAGCAGAGACGACACTTTGGAAAGGCAAACTCCGGGTTGTCTTTTGCAGAGTTTCAGAGAATATGTTAACAGCCTCGTATTTCCATAATGAAAAGTGTTATTACATTCCTCATGAAAAGAAAAGGTTTTTTGCAAAATAAAAATTCATTAGAACTGCCAGAGGCAAGGGCAGTTTCAGGGAACTTCAAAAATTCAGATGGAAACTTGAAGGCTTTGTGGAAGGAAAAATAAAATTCTCAATCCTTGTGATGCCTGTCAGGCTCACCATCATTGCTAGATCCTTCCTGCTTTCTGTAAATTGTACACTGCCATGCACTCACCAAAACTTGCAGATGAATGCAAACACATGCTTTAACTGTACCTGGAGTGTGACTTTCAACTACTGTTATGTTAGACAGGTTCTTATTACACTTAAATGGTATTTGAAATCTCCAGTGTTTTTAAGATGTCTTTGATCAGTGTTTTGGCGTTCATAGCTGTTTAAGCAGTGAGCTGCATTACTCAGGATGAGCTTTGATGAGACAGAAGCACAGTCTGGAGGAACACCCCCTTCTGAAGCTCATGGCAGGAGCAGGTGCTGCACAGATCCTCTGCCAAAGCCAGCTCACAGGCCAGCGCCCCGGGCTTTGAACCACAACGAGCTGATGTGGTGGGGAGAGGCAGAGCCTGAATGAGCAGTGACTCCTCAGGAAATAAAAGGTGCAAGGGTGACCCTGCAGCAGCACCAGGCCAGGACATGTGCAGACAAGAGCTGATTTTTGTGGCAGGGACAGCAGGACAGCTGTAGGGCTGCAGGACAATCAGCGACCTTCATGGCTGAGCTATGAGCACTCCCCACTAACAGTGACCTCATGGACACATGAGAGTGCCGCTGTGTTTCCTCTGGTTTTGGGGTACTTTTTGCAACCCCACTTGTATTCATAGAACAGTTGTTTATCAATATGTCAGCAAAATCCAGCAGGAGATTTTCAGGAGACTGGCACATGATGGTGCTATCTGTGTGATCATGGACCCCTTTCCAGTCCATGCTCAGAGAAGGTGGTCCTGGGAGGAACTGGGAACTGCTGCCACTTACCTCTAACTGTAACTCGCTCAGCAGAGTGAAAGAAAACAAGTGTTAGAGCACTGAAAGGCAAAGGGAACTGTGTGTGTCGTGAGAGGAGTAATAATGGGCAAGACAGATCCCAATCCTGTGGTCAAATTTGTCACTTCAGCTGGACAGCTGCAGTGCTTAGGCACCCTTGTTCCTTTGATGTACAATTAACCAAGCAATTAAGGTAGGAAGAGAGAAAAAGGACCGAATTCATTCTGCAGCGCAGGGATTTTCAGTACTTGGCTGCAGTGGGTGATGAGGTGTTAATGACATGATGAGTATTTGTCCTGGGTGGTGTGAAGATCCCTCTTTTTCTCTCTCTGTGCTGTGCGCATGGAGCTGCAAAGGGAGGGAGCCCCTGCAAAAGCCCATCCCTAACCCCAGTCTGTTTGACAGACATCTTTGGGATTAGCACTTGCTCATTTATGCAGTTCAGCAGCAGGGGATACTCAAATCTTCATTTATTCCACAGCATTTCAGAGGCTTCAGGCATTGGTGGAATTTAAACCTTCCCTGATTTCAGTGGCTTTCCATCTAGTGTCCCAATACTGAAATACTTTACCCCAGTAAAGATTTCTGAGATACAAGACACTAAATTTAGAATTTCCTGTGCCTGTGCCATGATTTATGGTAACAAAATAATTTAATTTTGTCATCTGCCCTTCATTTATGAGCTCTGTTAACTGCTTTAACTCATCTTCATCTCCCAAAACGTTCATGGCCTGACATAAAAAAAAAAGAATATACTTTCCAACATTTTTACAAATGTTTGATCATATTTTTAAATATTCTCTGTAGTAATCAATCCCATTTTGAATGCTGTTAGTTGCTTGACCTGTAGAACTTCCTCCAGCAGCAATTTCCTCAGTCTAATCATATGTTCCATAATGAAGTCCCTTGTGTTCATTTCAAACTCTTGCTTTGGTCAGTAAGTGTCCTTTGTCTTTCTGACAGGAGATGCAGGGAATATTTATTTCCTCACTATTACCCCCAGGGGACTGTTTTATGTTTAACTGCCACTTTTCCTATTCCTCTTCCCCAGTAGTGCCCATCCCATAACCAAAGCTGGCACAGGCAGAGACAGCTGGCACCAGGGTGACTTTGGGATCCAGCCCTACTTGTGCCCTGTTTTCCTCCTGGATGTGCAGATCCTGTGTTCTTCCTTTCTCTTGCAAGAGAGACAGGTCTGGACTCCACAGCAGCTTGGAGATGTTCCAGTCAGAGAATGCATTAAGGAATGAAAACCACCGGGTTTATCTCTCTGTTAAAGTGGAAAGCACTGCTCCTAGGGTGGCAGTTTCAGGCTCCCTGAGCTTTAATCATCTCAGCTTTCACTGCTGGTTTCAAGGGAATTGCTGCCTAGAATGCAGTGAACATACCTGTTCTGCAGGGAGTGTCATTGCTTTGAAAGAAGAGATTCCGGACAGAGAAATGCTTCCCTTGCCATCAGTTCTCCTGTTCGGATAAAACCCCCTATGTTTATATGATCCATGTTTATTTTGGGGCCCAAAGCACTCCAAGGGACTCATGGCTATGGGGTGTTTGTTTGTTTGTTTGTTTGTTTGGGTGGGTGGTTTGGGGTTTTTTGTTTGATTGATTGTTTGTTTGTTTTGGGGGTTTTGTTTGTTTGGTTGTTTGGTTGGTTGGTTTGTTTGTTTTATGTATATTTTCCATTTTTCTTTAAATGCCTTTCAATAGTGCCCAGTAAAATTTTCTCCATCATTTTCCCAGGAATTGGGGTTAGATTTGCATGTCTGTAGTTTCATGGGACATCCTTCAAGCCCTTCTTGTAAACTGAAATAACATTGGCTAGCTTTCTGTCAGTAGGAATCCCCCATGCTCCCAAGACCCATGGTAGATGAATTTATCAATTTTTATTTGTAACTTGTTCTTTTTTTTTTTTAATCCAGAAGATTTTTCAGAGAAAAAAAGAGTTCTTCCAATGTGATTTTTCCAGAATCCTTCTTAACTCAAGATGCTTCTGCTTTTATTCACCTTCATGGTTGCTTTTGGAGCAGTGTTTTCAATTGACTCATGTCACCACATAAAACTCACTTGAAATATTAGAACCATGTTTGAAGATTCTTTCTGAAACTTGGAATTAGATATTGGTCAGGCAAAGGTGATTTTTTGTTTGTTTGTTTTAATTTGAGGGAAAGAAACTAATGCTTTCTTTCATTTTGTAGTATCATATTTTATCAGAACCTTTATATATTTGGCAGCACATGGAGTCAGGGCCCAAGCTCTTTGTGGCTGCCTGTTCTCTAGTACTGAGTTGGCAGAGAAACACACACTATTACTTCACCATTCTCTCCTCCTCATAAATTTAAGCAAATAGTCCATTTTTAAAGTGGTTTAATCTCTTTTGTCAGATAGACCCAATAAAAGGTTTATCCCCCATCCTGACATTCTCATAACAATTCCTCCCCTAACCTCTTAGGGACTTGATCTTCACAACTGTTAAAATCCTATCTCCAGGTGAAATTGCATTTATGGTCTAAACAGGGTCTCTGTTCCCAAGACCAGGAATACTCAGGGGATGAGGGAATGAATCACCCAGGATTCACTGATTTTTGAATGCCTAATCTGAAAAGGCTGAATAGAGCACTTGTGCATAGTTGCTCCAGAAGGTAATTTGCTGTCTCTGTAAATTGGTGTGAAAGAAGAAATCATTGTGTCAATTGACACAAAAATAAGAAACCACTGCACAAGTTCACAGGCCCAGCATTGGCCAGGACATGGCTTACACAGCACTCATTCATGCACTCTTTTCCCTCTCAGACAACTGCAGTTAATGAGCTGAATTTAAGAGACAGCAGCTCATAGCTTGTCTGTAGGTAACGTGAAAATTCCCATCCTTTCTATTCTTTTTTCCATCTTTGTTGTTATTTATACACAGTTACCTATCCTGTGTGCAGAACAGTCTATTGCTGCCAGCTCTAATTGTGTGATACCCAGGAAACTCAGGTGTGAACTACAGCCCTGTTCTTCTACTTGCTGTACAAGTACAGACCAGAAAGGATCCTGCTCAGAAACATCAGCACAGATGTTCACTCTGAGAATAAGGCAAGTGGAGTAGACAGACAAACAAGGGGAAACAAGAAAACAATAAGTCAAGAAAAGGGGGATTTATGTCTTTTCTGTGTTATGCTGACTTGCTATCTAGGTCACAGGATCTTAGCCCACTGTAGGCTTAGGTTGTCCATTAGCAGCCTTGTCACCCAACTAATCAAACCCAGCTCTCTCCACTGCTCTTCACATTCACATGTTCAGCCCCACCCTGGAAGCCGTTCATTACACCCTCCCCAGTTCCTTGGTAAGTGTTCCATGCTGGGAGCCACACACACATCATGTGGATGCACATGGGCTGCAGTGCTGGACAGAGGCTGTGCTGCCTGCCTCTGACCTGCTGGCAGTGCTAGAGCAGCCTGGGATGTGGGGCCTGTCCATCCACAGTTCCAGGGCTGTGAAAAACCATGGTTATACAGACAATAGAAGAATTGCTGTCACAGCACAAGTGGATGAGAAGGAGCTGCCAGCAGCTCACACCGAGTTTGGGCAGGGCAGGTGTGACAAGGCCTGGCAAACAGTGCAGAGCTCAGAGCATGTAATCAGCAAAAGCCATGTCACAGGGCTACATGGTTATAATATGGCACACACATTGGTATGAAATGTCCTTTCTTCCTTCCCAGGCATCTCCACCTTTCCCAGTCCCATGACTCTCCCCCAGTAAGATATTTTCGAGAGAGAGATTTTAGAAGATGTTCAGACAAATATTTCAGAGAGAAAGCTGTGTGTGTTTTGTGACACTGATTTTCTTGCTCTTTGGCACCTGAATCAAGTGAAAGTATTGGTGTAATGGTCACCAGACAAAACCTTTAATCAGCAGGGTCTGAAAGGTGACCTGGCCACTGCCTCGATGGGTGCTTTGTGTTGTATTAAACACACCTTTGAAATTAATGACCCTGCAACACAGTAAACCTGCACATTTGTTTTACAAAAGTAAATAACACCTAGGAATCCTCTCTGGAAGGCCATAAAATGCTTCACTTCAGAGCCAATACAAGGGAACACCACATGCCCCTCGGCACTGCATGCCCGGAGCAGGCAGGTCTGGCAGGCACAGCGCAGGATTGCCATCTGCAGGGCAGCTGGCAGCTGGCAGGCTCCTCATGCCAGGGATGTGTGTGAGATGCAGCTGGAGAGCAGGACCAGGGGTACTCTCAGCTCATCTCAGTGGACATGTCAGCCTTGGCAGGCAGTGAGGCTGTGGCAGGCTGTACCCTGGGGAGGGAAACATTCCAAAATATTTCTCTTGCTCTTGCAGGTGCTCAGAAGCCTGGAGGGATTTGTGCCTGTACTGTCCCTATGAAAATGCTTTTTGTCTTCTACTGCCCTGGAGCTGCAAGGGACATAAAATCATAGAATTGTTTGTGTGGGAAGGGACCTTGCAGAACACCTGGTTCAACTCCTCTGCCATGGACAGGGAAAGCACTATCCCAGGCTGCCCCAAACCCCATCCAACCTGGCCTTGGGCACTGCCAGGGATGGGGCAGTCACAGCTGCTCTGGGCACCCTGTGCCAGGGCATCACCACCCTCACAGGGAAGAATTTCTCCCCAATATCTCATAGGCCACAAGCAGAAACACACACACAATTTACAGCCATAGATTTACATGACACTATTAGCACACCTACCATGGAAAACAGACTTCTTATTTTTTTAAGGTTTCAGTGACTCTTATTTGAATGCACAGTCCTGTTTCAGCTACAAATGCAATCAAGGGGAGCATTAGAAAAAGACAGTAAATGCATAGGAATCGATGAAACCATGAATGATCTGAAGAGCTGAGGTTCTCATTGTTGAAAAATAGATTGAGATAATGAGGAATTATTATGGAATTATTATGGGCCATTTTCCCAACTTGGTTCTTTCCATTAAATGCACTTAGATGAGCACACCCAGCATCACAGAGCCACAGTGGTGAGAGATCAGCTTTTAGGCAGCACAAAACCTCACAGAGGTGTTCCAGTTCCTCTCTGATGGAGTCAGAAAGAAAAAGAACATGACATCAGTGGGTTATGAAGTTTCTTTTGGATTTATTTTTTATTAGCACCTGCCACAGGAAAGAAGATTAGAAAAATGGGGACAGAATTTTTCAACGCTGGAAGGAGAAAGTGGAAGGAAAAATCACTCCATGAAAAAATAAAGAGAAGAGCAGAAAGTGCTGGAATGAAGAACAAAAATTAAACAAGGAGTAGTTGCACTTGAGAGGCAGCAAAAAATGGCCCTGCATATGGTGTGCTGTCTTATCACAGAGACCAGCATTCCACAAAAGAAATAAGGTATATTAATGCAGGAACCAATTTCAGGAACACATTACTTAGGAGCAATTGTGTATTCCTACAGAAAAACACACCCATGAAAACTGGTGAGCAGCAGTGGCAGGGACTGGCAGTGATTTTACTTTGCACCTCTCAACCCATGAACTTCCCTGTTTTAGGTTTTTCAGTGTGAAGGTGCTGATCACATGATTGCTCAGCACTGCACATGTGTCCATCACAGGCAGAGAGCCCAGCTTTACACTCCATGATGGTCCCAACTACCACAGGCTGCTCCTTTTGCCATGAGGAGGAAATCACTCCCCACTCAGGTGGGCCTCAGCCCCTGCTTCAGCCTTGCAATTTTCACTGCACCTTGTTCCCCCATGTTTTCCAGTTGTGGCCCGGGGCAGATCACTGTGTGGTCACAGTCAGAGCTGGCAGGGTGATGTCTGAGCAATGTCTGAGAGGAGCACTGGGAACTGCCTCCTGTCAGCAGGGGTGCCCAGCAGCCCTGCTTCACTTTGCTCGTGTACTGAGCACACAGGGATGCCACAAAACAGGAGACATTCTCCAAGAGAGAAGCAGGCTAAGAGCAGAGCAAGGAGCCTGAGTGCAGCTCTCTGAGTCAGTGATAATCACAAAGATCAGGTGAGCTGCACAGGCAGGTGCCACAAACTGGGAAGCCCAAAGTGCTGTGGTGCACTGCATTGCCAGATACATTCATTTGCTGTCAGATCATGTCAAACTCCCCCTGATGACCATGAAAATGCTTCTCTTCTTTTCTCAGTCTGTTTCTTGAAAGGATGAGCATTAAATCTGCACAGTCTGAGCCTATTTAATCTTGCACCATTGTACTGCATGTCTGAGGCACCTGCCTCAGCAAAACCCTGTTCTCTGCATCCTGGGGAAGCTGGACCATGCTGAAGACAGGTTACAGGTGGCACCAGGCTTTGTTGTGTCACCGCACACTCTCGTCCCCACTTGGACTTCTTGCCTAATGTCTTGTGTCTCAGAGCTGCACAGCCTTATTAAAAACCTTATTTATATTATTTACAAACTGACCTACCTCATTGCAAAATGAGCACTGGCCATACATTATTCTGCACCCCTCAGCTAAACTGCATGCAAAACCTCACAAAGAATTTTAAAAAGCTGCAAGTGCTGGAAAATATCCACATCCTTCTTGTGCAGGGGTTCCAAAGCTGGATGCAGGACTCCAGGTG
>VWYE01023840.1:0-91877 GCA_013398995.1 Alaudala cheleensis
AAACAAGACTCCTTCATTCTGTGACAACTCTCTCCCTGCAGCAGAATCACATCTTTGCAGTGGAATTTGAAGAACTGTTGGAAGGAAGGAGCAGATGGGGACCTGCTTCTACAGCAAGTACCTCACAGCAGAAAACAACCCCACACACCACCTACCACTCTGCAAGATACTGCTCTTGGAGGATAATTAAAAAACAAGCAAACCAGAAAAGCACTTGACATGTTCAACTGGGCTTCCTTATAGTTAGGATACCACAATACCTCAAAAATTTAAAGGATAAATGCAGAAAAGGTAAGAGCTCAGTATTAGAGAGGATGTAGTTCACAATAAAGTGTTTTCATGCATACATAATTTTTCCATAGAACTCTAAGATCAAAGATACTTATTCTTTAAAAAGGTCACAACCTTTGGGTTTTTTCCATAGATGAACTGAAGGACAATATTTTAAAAACACAAGCAGCAGGTGACTACCAGGGGGAAAGGATGGACAAACAGACTTTCTGGGGGGGAAAAAAGGGGACTCTTCAAGGGGAGTAAGTTTCCCAACAGTATTTCTTTCCCTAAGCGATATGCACATTATATTTAAACATTTTAAGCACACAAATACATACATCTTACAATTGAACACGTTCATGTATTATTATTTCTTTAAAACATGCAAAATGTCACTTTCATCCCAGCCCTCATTCCTGCCTTGAGGTGTCACACTTAAAGCTCCTGAATTTACTCCAATTATACACAACAGGTCAGGATTCTTTTAGAATAAACCATGAAACTTTTGGGCTTGTTTGCTTCCAGATTTTTACCTCCCATTATTTAAGGTAACACTCAGCCTAAAGATGGCACAGGAATGCTAAAGAAGCACTTACTCTGACATCAGTGGCGTCTCCATGCCGGATGATGCTGGCCCACGTGCTCGGTTCACTGCTGTTCTCAAAGTAGTGGAAAACCTTCAGGACTCTTTCCATGGCCCCAGGGGAACGTTCCATGCCAGTGCTGAGGTGAGTCTTTGCACCTGAACTTGGGGTGTGATTCAAGTTTGGGTCAAGGTAAGCTGCTGCCATGGTTTTGCTGGATGCTAGGTATCTGTCATATTCTAGGGAAAGGGAAAGAAGAAAAATATTCACTTTAGTTATGCATTAAGTTTACATTTCTTCATACAAGGTATTTATGAAGACTCACTTCCTTTTTGGAAAGCAACTAAAATATTTTTGGATCTACAAGCATAAAAACCTACCTTGATGACTACCAGAGAAACTGCAAGCCCCTTGGAGCAAGTGATCTGAACTTGAACACCACAATTATTAAAAGAAGTTGTATCTTTAGCAAAACCTCTTCCATTCATTTCTCAGTGACTTAACCCAGGTCCCTGACAAAGCCCCCATCACCAAATACCAGGCTTTAGTTCGAACAGGAGTTTTCATCCCTAAAATCTGCCAAGTCAGGTTAAGCCTATAAAGAGGCATAAGGAAACCTCAGCACTGAACTAGAGCTCTCCACTAAGAAGCCATGCACCAACACCAGGCTCTCCTGTTTCAAGGTTAAAACACTAAAACACTTCACTCTTTTTGTGCTAGTTTGGAAACCAGTGGGACACATCCAGATCTAAGTTCATTATTCAGTGAGGAACCATTAAGAACACAGCTATCCCTCCTCTCAGCAATTCCTGAACAAGTGGGTAAGTTTTCTCTTCCACCAGCCTGATTTCAAAGTCTGATGGCAAAAGGCACAGACCGTGGTATGAGTCCGCATTGTCAAAGGAGAAAGAAGAAAATTGCCTCTTGGCTACTTCTCCTAATTAGTCAGCCACAAGCAGATGGTGTCTGCGAAATCAATGCAGTCCAAGAGAAAAAGAGCAAAGAGCACCTCCTCCCTGCCTGCCAGCCTAGAGCATCATTCCAGTCTGCTGGCTGCAGAGAGCAAAGGACTGCAGGGCTTTGCTCCAGGGCTTGGACAAGTGCACAGAGCTTTCCCTACCTCCTCCTCCTCACAGCGAGCAGCCAGCAGGGAGGCAGTTTTGAAAATGTGAAGTTAAAAATAAACTGAACTTGATCTTTTTGGCATAGTGCTCTGAACGCCTTCCTGGTAGTAAACTGAACGCCTGAGCCCTGGTTTAGTTCACTGAGAGGCACAAGAGAGACCCCTGCTTCCAGCTGAGCTCCTGCAATGCCTTGCTGCCCCTCGGAGCTTCAGCCACTGCCCTGCCACCTGCCACGGTGTTCTGATCTCCCTAAAAACTGCCTCAGAAAACTATCAGGGGGAAAAAGAATCAAAAGAAAAGCCCAGGTGATTTGGTTTTCAGGACTGGTTTCGTTTCATGCCACGGCTGCCTGAAGCTGCCAAACAGGAAGAGAAGCCATCAGGGTGAAGGGAGAGCATCTCCCCTGCAGCAGCAGCTGGTGCTAACACCAGGCACGGTCAAAACACACCATGAGCTCAGCTAACAGGAATTAGCACCAGCAATATCAATGCTTGAAATCTTCAGACTGTAGATAACAACATTTGCGAGGCTAAAAACCCGACTGGAAGTCTTAAGCATCTATCTAATTCAGACCCACCAGATAAAGAAGAAACAACAGCCCATCTGGGCAGGATGCATTTACCTCTTGAATAAATGGTTGAATTGCATTAATTCAAGGGAAAGGTAAGAACATGCACTGGACAGACAAAAGGCCTCTAATGTCCTGCCCTCAGGGAAGGTGGCAAGAGAAGCCAAGGAGACTCTCCGGAACCCTCCCCCCGTGTCTGACCCATCAGGGACTTCCCCCAGCTGCCAGAGCTTCCTATCTCTGTGAAAACTCAAGAAACCACTACAGCTTTACTGTTCCTCTTTTCTGGCCATTAATACAAATGAATTAAGCCAAACTTAGGCCCACATTAAAGCTTTTCCTCCTCTTCACCTCTCACGAACAGACACAGACCTAAAAATGCCGGGAGCCCCTCAGCAACTGACTTCTCCTCACCAAAGGAGCCCACGAGCTGTTTCCACACAAACATTAAAGCTGACACAGGCACAAAAATCTCCCCTCTGGCACACTAACACCAAAACAACAAGACTGTGCAAGCTCCAAGCTGCAGGACTCCTTTCCTGGAAGGTTAAAATAGCCATTGCTGAACCCCAAAGGTCAGCAGGACAAATCCAGGCAGATGAACGGTCCAACTGCTGGAATGAAATTGCAGTTTTCAGGCTCAGACACGGCCACTGACCTTGTGCAGGATGCTCTGCAACCTTCAGAACAACCCACCCTACCTCAGGGTCACTGGTGAAACTGCTGAGCTTTATTTCAAGTTTACATAAGCAGACAGCAGGGAGAATTGTTAGAACTCAAAACAAAATGAGTCAATTTTTTCACAGAGGAGAACCAAAAGAATGCCCACTATAGTATTAATTCACCACACTGCGTCCACTTTATACACACTCATCAGGTTTTATGTGGCTGAAGAATAGGGAGAAAAGCTACCAGGGAAACATCAAACCAAGCATTTAGCTGTCTAGCCATAGGCTTAAATATGGACAATATTTGTCCCTTGGGAGCAGCAAACAGGAAAGCAGTGCAAGACTCCAGTATCTACACACTGAAGTGCTCTTACAAGGTGTCATTTCAATGGACAGGCAGAACACTATTATAATGTTTCCATATTCAACAAAATGTGGAATTACACATCAGACTGACAGTGCTGGGTATGGGGTCAATTTTCACAAGGTTGTATTTCACAGAAGTTTTCCAAAGTAAAACAACCTCCTCCACAAAATTAGAATAGCAGTTCTTCAGAATTTGATCATCGCTGGTTCCTTACAACTTCTTTTAAAAAGCCCAACGCTTACTTTATAAAGCACCAAAACAGCAATAAATCTGATAGCTCCAGGTATAGAAACACACATCTCTGGTTATGGACCTATTAACATTCCCATTAAAACCAGCCCTTGGGTTTGACTTTGTAATGCGACTGTAAAACTCTGCCCCAGGCCAGGACTTTGTAAAACACAGCTGCTGTTAAACAACTATTTTACAAGAGCTGCGGGGTTGTTTTACGATACAAAGAAAGCTCAGATAGCAACACTACGATGCTTATTTGGGCTGTTCTAAATTCAAACCAGCCTGGTGTGTAATGCTGTGATTACACCTCATGGTTTAAATGAGCAGCTTTAATCCTCTTGGTATTAAATAGACAGGTAGTGTGTGCTACCATGGGCCAGGAACAAGCTACAGTCAACTAAAAGAATGCAGATTTAATTATACATAAATAATAAATTTTGGACAGAGGAACCTGGTCTAGTGGAAGGAGCTCTTGCTCATGGCAGGTAAGTTAGAACTAGATGATCTTCTAGTCCCTCCCAACCCAAACCATTCCATGATTCTATGACTGAATTCTACTCTATTTTATTGGATCTTGTGGTATAAAAGGCTAATGGTTTAAAGTCAAGCATGGCCAAATTCCTCTGGATGCAAGGCTCTGTGCCAGCATCCCTCAGAGCTTCCAAGAGGAAAGCCTATTGTTCTCCCAGGGCTTGCACTTCACAGAAATCACAGGGATTTCTCAGTAATGTCAAGGACTGGGGGAGGAGCAAAGCAAACCAGTCTGGGCCTGGTGATCCTGAGTGGGTCTGCTGAGAAGCTGCAGTTGTTACCAGACTACAACACAAGATCTATTATTGTTCAGATGGATGTTCTTTACTGATGGTAGGAGTACCTGAGATTTAGGCAAGCTGAACCTTTGTAGAAGTCATTTCCTCCTCCTGACACATTCCCACATTTGCTGACTATATCAGAAACAAAGTCAGTGTTTTGACTTCCAGTAGCACAATCAAAGTTCTAAGTCACGTTTCACTACCAGCTTTGAGTACTCAGAAATTAAATCATTTCCACTAATGAGACAGTCAAAAGTCATTAAAAATATTTAAATCAATTAACTGCAAATTGGTTAATAAAGTGACAGTAGAGTCATCTCATAAGGGAAATGGTTTCAATGCAAATAATGTCTTCAACATCAGCAGTTTGATAATAAAAAATAATTAAAAAATAGACAACATTTTCTCCTATTAGTGTTGGCTGATGGCCAATAAAGCAGCACTAACAAGTTCATGTTACAAGGAACCAAGCTGTAATTATTCACACTGTGACTCCACGTTGTCCTCTCTAGATACCATGAAATCTTATTATTGTTTAACCTCCACATTCTGATCCCCCTCTTAGACAACATTGACATCTATGAGTTAAAGCCCCTTCCAGGTGGCATTTCTGCAAAATAACTTGGTCCATCTAAATTCAAACCTATAAAAATCTAAAAGAATCATAGAATTTATTAGAAAACTTAAGAATCTATAAAAATACAGTAAGAATCCAGAGTTCATTTCGTTCTCTGATCCTGGTGTAATAATCCTTCTGCAAGACCTAAAACACTTTCAAATATTACAATTATTGAAGTAAATGAAAGCCTTTAGATTGCTTGATTTGACAACTAACACTGCTTTACTGGACAGACTGACTGGAAAGCAGCTTTCCAAAGGACCTGGAAAAGGTGGACAGAAAGCCAACCATGAGCCAGCCATGTGTCCTTGCATCCACCAGGCCCCTGGGCTTTGTTACCATCCTGACAAAAGAGACATGGACATCACAGAGACAGTCCAATGAAGGACCACAAAAACAATTCAGGAATTTGAGTGTCTCTCATACAAGGAAGGGCTCAAGAGAAATGGGATAGTTTGGCCTGGGGAAGGAAAAGCTCAGAGGGATCTTCCAAATGTGTGTAAATACAAGTAAAGATGGAGCCAGACTGTTCCTAGTGGTGCCCAGTGAGGACATGAAGCAATGGGCATGAAGGGACAAAACAGGAATTCCCATTTAAAGTATTAAGAAAAAGTTTTTGCACTACACAGGTAGCTGAACACTGCAACAGCTTGCCCAGAGGTTGTGGAATCTTCATCTGTGGATATTCAAATCACAGTTGGACACAGTCCTGAGCAACCTGCTGCAGGCTGACCCTGCTCTGAGCAGAGGTGTTGCACAAATCTCCACAGGTACCTTGCAATCTCTGAAATTTTGTTATTTGGCGATAAAAACTAAATTAAGAATTTATTTCACACTCTAAAATCATATTATCCATAACACATCTCACATCAGAGAGTAAACACCTCGTGCATTTCAAGCTCAATCCATTTTCACAGCTTGTATTAAATCCTGCTGTAACTCACCTTGCAAATATTAATTTGACTATCTCAACCTCACAGACAGGAAAGGTGTTAGCTACAATTTTAACTAAGATCCCCACACAAAGCCTGTATTTTTGGGGCCTATTTTGAGAACCAGCACATTGCTGACTTCTGGTATTCCATCACCTGGTACAAACACATCCGTGCCACAGGAGAGAAGCAGCCAATGTGCCCCAGGTGTGTAACAAGTTCTTTTTGCATTTCCTTGATGTCCACATCCTGTTACACATTTAAGGATGAAACCTGGAGAAAATCATTAGGTTTGTGATTTCAAATTAGGGACGAATGCAGAAAGAAAGGAGAAGGGCTATTTCTTCCTTTAATCATCACTTTAGCCTTCAAAGACATTCAGTAATTTCAGCTATTTCCATAAGTCACGTTGGAATGTCCCTGTTTGTTCCCTGCTGAGTTTATTTTTCTTGTACTTTTTCTTTCAGCTAATGCTGATGTTCAAAGGCAGAAGAAGAAAGGAGCTATCCTTTGTTCCACTTTACTCTGCCTTTCAGCTATGTTCACTGGTTTTGGTAATATTTGCTATGACTACATCCAAGAACACATCTATTTATTTATTTCTCTTGCTGCCTCTTTTTAATCCCCTCCTGGTCACTGGTTGCTCCCTACTCCTCCAGATAGATGTATTTTTAAGTGTAGTATTTGTAGCCAAAAGCGCTTATCACTTATCAAGGGTCTAAGTAAAAAGCCAGACACATTAAAACAAGTTAAAAATCAAGTTCTTAGCACCTACTTTAGCATAAATCGTCTCACCAAGTACTTCACTGTATCAGTATGAAATGGAAAAACAGTACTGGCCAATTCCATTTTTCCCCCTCAGGGAATATTGCCTGAACAGTTACTAAATCTATGTCTCAACACAAATTCAAAGTTAATACAGACCAAAGTCAAAACAAGTTTAGCAATACAAATTGCCAATATAGGAACCTTTGTCAATTATAACAACGTTTTAGGAGACTCAGTGTTCAAGGGAGCATGAAGGAGACAGAGTGAACTACAAGACCCACATGAAGTGAAGCAATAGGACAATCCCGGGCCTGTAAATGTAAGACAAGTGTAACTCACAACAAATCAATAATAATATAATTAAATAAATATATCACTTAAATGGAACAACAGCATATTCCCTGTACAGCTGCCATGGACAAAAGCTGCTGAAGAATTGGGAGTGGATTTTGCTGGGTGTCAGAGAAACAGCAGCTGTTACTGGGGTAGCTGCACCTTGGGATGAAGGGACTGAGAAAATTTGAGGGGACTGACCAAGGGTTAAACGATTGTCCTGCCAAGCAGCAATTTTTCCAGTGTCCCAAGATGTCTTGTATTCGTCCACCCGGCATTCGAAGCACCACTCATCCTCTTCACTAAAAATCCCTTAGGATTAAGTCCTAAAGTACCTTAAAACACCCAGTTCAACCCAATTTTGTTGTCACATTATATAACCTGCACTACCAGCAATTCCCTTTGGAGTTGGCACCGTTTCCTATTTTTAATATTAAAAAATTAAATAGTGAGGAAACATCAGTTGTGTTGGGAATACAAGAAAATCAATGTCTGTACAAGCTTTAATTAGAACACAGTATCCAGTTAGATACTTGCCTAATTTCTCAACAGCACTCTGAACTTTCACTGTGGTCCCTTGGCACCACTGAAATTCAAATAAACACTAATCTCCCCTTGCATTTTCTGTTGCTTGCTTCTAGCAAGCTCTGGAGAATTAGAGGGGCGCAGTTTTATTTCAAAAGGCACCAGAGAAATGAGCAAGTAACAACTGTGCAATTTTAAAATAAAGATTTAAATTAATTTCTATGGATTTTGAAGCTGCACTACTTGTTGGCAGCAGCCCTTCCTATGAACATTAAAATAAGAGACTGAAGGAAGCTGTATGAATTCAAATAATCTTTTCTAACACTCCTGTCTGAAATACTGCTCCAAGGAGGACCCACAGAGCTCAGCTCTTCTTCCAAACAGCTTTAGAAGCAAATACAAGCAGGGACAGTTTACTGTCCTTCTAGAATAGTTAAAACTAATGAGAATTGGTGATGATGCAAGTGTGCTTCTCCAAAATTAAAAACCAGAAGTGCCTGAAACTAGAGGCAGCTGAGGAGAGCAGTGAGGTATCCTGGCTATGCACTGTCAAGACTTTGGCCACCACTCAGTTGTACCTGGGATTTCCTGGTTTTGTATTACTGAATGACACCATCCCAGTCTATAATTCAAAATGTTCCAACTACCTTTTAATTTTTAACCTCCTTTAACAATTTTAACCATCAGATAAAAGGCACTTAGGTGCTCAGGAGGAACAGCATGACAACAGCCTCGCTGTTTCATTGTATGACAGTGGCCTATCACAAAATTCAATGACCTGTAAAAAGTTTTCCTTAGCCCTATTCTGGCCAGGTGTTTTTCAAAGCCAGTGACAACAGCCTCTGGTATATAGGTAGAAATTAAGAAAGAAGTGATTCTTTACTCTGTAGTCTGGCTAAGTCAAGCTAGAAGCAGATAAAAATACACTGTATGGACCATTTCAAGCTTTTATTAAAAATAACAAAACCCACCAAAACATAATAAAGCCTTAAAAAGGCAATTTAAAAAGCAATTCAAAACACTTCATCTACTCCAAATAAATCATCAGGGCCCTCTTCAGACTTCTGTTGTCAGCACCAATGATTCCATATTGCTTTGTATCAGAACACAATTTATGGATTCCCTATCAGAGCTTTGATCCCAGCTGTTCTGTGTAGGGCTGAATCTAAAGCCAGGACTCACCACCTCACCTCACTGCAGCTGGAATTCTCCTTTGGACATGGTCCCTTGTCCCACACTCTCTCCACAAAACCAGGGACTTCTGTACTGTGCACTGCACAGCTAAGGGGAAGGCCATTCACTGCTTTTGCTCTTTTTAATCCCCATAACGTTGTGAGGTTTCTTGTGGGGTTTTCCAGTGAATGTGTCATTAAATCTCTGAATAGAACCATCAACACTGAAAAGCTCTGAGAATTGGCATCATCCAAAAAAACCCTTGGCCTCCACCCAAAGCATTTTTCAGTCTTTTACCTTTAATCTACTAACAGGGTTACTGAACCTTCCTTGAGTTTAGATTAATTAAAGCATGGCTGATATACTGAAGGTCCTGAAGTTCCACATTTACACTGTACTGAGAAATAAGGAATTCACAATTTTAAGGGAAAGCTCTCACTTAAATAACTCAATTACAACATAAAGTGGGCTCAGAATGTGTTTTGGGTGTTTCCTCGATGTGCAGTAGAGAGGAGTCAGACAACAGCTTACCAAAGAACTGATGGTAGAAAAACAAATTCACTTTTCCTAGAACCATCTCCAATATGTATGCTGGATCAGCTAAAAATTTCTTTGCATGAGACACAAATGGCCAAAAGAGTTAAAATTTCTCAGCTGAAGAAGGTAACAGCTGCAATTACAGCATTCTACTTCCAACTGAGGCACTACTTCCCGAAGTTAAAAACCAGGGGAAGATAAACCAGGGGAAGAGAAGCCATTCCAACTGGTATTAACCAGTCAAAACACATTTAATTTAGGGCTTTCTTCAAGAGAGTTCTCTGAAAGTGGAATTTAGTACTTAAAAGGATAAAATACTGGGTCTGGGGTAGAAAACTTAATTAGAACCTGGAAGAGGTGGGTTCAATCCCCGAAAGCAAGAGAAGCTTCATTGCAATTAAGCTTCATCAGTTTTGTCACTTCCAATTGTGCAAGGAATCATGCAGGAACACCACAAGAATAATCAATCACGGTGTATGTGACATTATTTTCATCTCCTCTCCAACCTCCCCTGACGGGAGACACCCTGGGTCAAAACCTCATCATGCTCTGGAACACACGAGCCATAAACACAACACAGCCTTGTGCCAAAACCTGCATCAGCCTCTTCCATTAAAGCACTGTTTGGGTTGTTCCATCTCATCCCACCTGAGATAAACCAGGTATTTATTTGTTACTGGCACTTATCTAACTTCAAACAACAGGGAATGGGGTCAGAAATATTGAATTCAACTGCTACACACTTCAAGAACAGAAGTAAAAATCGAGTCTTGGCAGGTTCTGTGGTGAATTAGCACAGACCCAGCAGCACTGAGGTCCCAAACCACCAGTGAGAGCATCCCCTCATCATGGCAGGGTAGCAAAGGAGACAAGGGTTGGTGACTGGTTTAACATCTTCATGGCTGAGAAATTCAGACAAACCTGAAGGCACCAAGTCAGCAGGTTTTGCTAGCCCCACAAGAATTCACTGCACCTTTTCAGAATATATTTGATCATGGACAAGGCATTAAGAAGCTCATAAAGATGCAACTTAGTATATAGTGCATTTTTCTTCTATTCAGTTATTTCCCTGGAAACAATAAATCAATTCCCAGCATCAGAGTGATGAAATATGCAATTTGTGTGCGACAATCTCACCATTTGCAGAAACAGCAGGTGGTAATAAATTAAGTTGGTGTTACACAAACAAGACACCTCCATAAGCCAACACCACACACACAGAGCTATCAATCCATTCTCCTTCAAGTCTCTATTAGAGCATACAGGAATATTAATTGGACAGGGGGGATGCACTTTAACACACACAGGTTTTAAATGCTGAATTGACTGAGAACACAATCCAAAAGGATCTGGCAATTCAAACACCTTTGCACAGAAGCTTCAGGAAGCAGAGTTCTTACATATTTGCAATCTGCGCTCTTAATATGCTTGAATTTGTATTAAAATAAATGCTTCATGGTAGCAAGAGAGAAAATAGAAGAACAATCTCCTTCAGCAAGGAGTGTGTGTGCTTTAATATGGATGAAAATATTTCTACACAAAACCTGACTGTTGTTATGACAATACACCTTTCACACCACAAACAGGCAGCAAGTCAGAGGTATCTAGGTTAGAAATACCTAGAAACACTTAAATCCCTACACAAACTGAACAGGAGCTACCACTGGGAAAAACTGCACAAACAGATAAAATTATTAAATATTCCAAACAAAGAACACATTATTTCATCAGATTACTAACTTTAGCCTGAAACTGGGTCTTTAGGATCTTTGTGACTTGGAAGAGGTTCTGTCAGTGCTTGCTAAAGGCAAGGGGTGGTTGCCTTCAGCACCACACACCACCTTGCCAGCAGAGAATTGTGGATTAAGTTTTTTCTATTTTAGCCCCAAGGTTCAACAGAAAAGTCAATGGAATTTCCAGAAATCTCCTACACTGTCCAAAAGTCCAGAGAAGCACAATTAAAATAATGAAGGGGCAGAGCAGAAGCCTTGAGAAGGGAGTCTAAAAAAGGCAGGACTCCAGACAAGAGCTTGATCAGTATTTACAAGATCCACGAGGATGGATAAACTGGTGTTAAAAGATTCCATTAAAGTCTCTAATGCAGTGGATACTGAAGAAACATAAGGACAGGCTGCAGACAACAGTCATGCTCACAATCTCCTGGGAATCACAAACAGGAGATGTTCCAAAGAGACTGAATCATTGATGGGATAATTTTTTTTTACCTTAAGGACATCCATAAAAGCTTCACTTTTTGGTTCTGTTATTGAAGCTGAAATACAGAATTATGGAATGGTTTGGGTTGGAAGGGACCTTCCAGATCATCTTATTTCAACCCCTGCCACAGGCAGGGACACCTTCCACTATCCCAGGTTGCTCCAAGCCCCATCCAACCTGGCCTTGAACACTTCCAGGGATGGGGCAGCCACAGCTTCTCTGGGCAACCTATGCCAGGGCCTCACCACCCTCACAGGGAAGAATTTCTTCCCAATATCTAATCTAAACCTCCTGTCCTTCATCTTAAGGTGATTCCCTCTCATCCTGTCACTCCAGACCCTGGTCCCAAGACCCCTTCAACTCCCTTGGAGCCCCTTTAGGCACTGGAAGAGGCTCCAAGGTCTCCCTGGAGCCTTTTCTATTCCAGCCCCTGAACATCCCCAACTGTCTCGGTCTGTTCTCCAGCCCCATGATCAACTTAGTGACCTTCCCTGGACTTCTTCCAAAGGTCAAATGTAACCCTTGGGGCTTCCAAAAAGTTCAGATGAAAATACAAATACACAGATTTGGCAGCTTCCTCAGAGACTGCATTTATCAAGTCAACAGATGCCAGTGCAAGATGATGATTTCCAGGTTTGGAAAAACCTGACATCAAGTCAGAAAAATACAAGAAGTCAAATAACATTTTTATTATAGAACAAATCAGAAAAACAAACAACTCTGTAAAAAAAGCCCATTTATGAACACGTCCAAAAAGTTTACACTACATATTCTGATCCTTTAAAGGGTTCATATGTTAAAAAAAAAAAAAAAAACAAACCAAAACCTAAGAAAATTCCAGATGCCCCATCACTCAGGCCCTATTTTTATAGGTTTTTTGAAAAATACTTTCTTGCACACAGTTTAAGTTCTCATGTATAGTTTAACATCCAGATATCATTAAAGTAATTTGTCTGGTTTCTCAGACATGCCCATGTTAGAAACAACAGAATTGATGTATGATCATTTCTGAAGAGTGTTTGTACTGAGGTTTGAGTTAATTTTTCAAAGGCAAGTGAATTGTCACCAGAGGCTGCTTCACCAACTTAATAATTTGTCCTTGCTGCTGCCGAAGCTGCAGAACTTCCTACCCCTTTCCTCCCTGCCAAGCATTTCCTCATCCACTCTTCCCAACCATGGAGCCCTTGCTTCCCTCTGAACCCTCCTGCTTCTGCTGCTAACCCTCCTGCTTCTGCTGATTTTTGTGTTTGAACACTTTATTAAGACAGGATAAATTAGTCTGGGCTTATTTATTTCTGGGTTTGGTGGGGGTTTAGTTTTTCTTGGGGTTCGCAGTCTAAAACTGACACTTCTAAGCCTCTGCTGCTAAACTACTAAATAGTATTTACTGATTTGTAATACCTGGTCAAGATGGAGGTGAAGAGGAAAGACAAGGGGGGTGGACAGAGAACAGGTAGGAGACAAAGAAAAACTATTCCATTGCAATGATTAAAGAAGGCAAAAATAATTTGGTGAAGATACCAGTGTTACAAATTCAAGTGTCATTTCCAACTTCAACCTTCTCTTTTTCCTCTTCCTTTAAAGCCATTTATCAACTCTTACCCAGACAAGTTTGACCAACTAAATGGACAGATGTGAATAAAAAGACCAAGAATCTTGAAAAGGGGCAGAAATTGATGGAATTCTCTGGGAACAGGACAGACAAGCAAGGCCTGTTTGCACCTGATACAAGGAAGCTGATGGGGACCTGTAATTTGCACCAAAATCAACACAACAGCTGATCATTGACTCTCATGGCACCATCCACAGGTCTCCAGCCAGGCACTGGAATTTAAAGAGGTGACAGGAACTTTTGACAGGTAATGAGGTGCTTCTTTTGGTCAGAGACCATTTGAACACATGACAGAACAAGTAACTACAAGGAAATGTGAAGGAAAAGGTTAATTTGAGATTTGCCTGGCACAGTACAGGCAGCATAAGCACAACTAACCTCTAATTATTTCCCATTATTTTGCAAATGTCAAAGTATGGGCTTTAAAGATGCTCAGCATTTGTCAGAAACATGATTTCATTACATTTTAATCAGCTGCAGAGTATTTCACTGAGCAAGGGAGTTTCATGACAGGAATTCGAGGAGAAAAGCTCACTTAAAACACAATCATGTTCTTCTGTCAAAGACAACCCTGCTCAGAGGAAAACCTGAGACATGAAGAGTTAATACGATTTGCTCCGAAGAAATGAGCTGCAAATGATTTTCACACTCCAGAAGGAAATTAGTTTTCCCACTTCAAGAGGTGAACTGAACACTTTGCTAATACAAAGAAGAGTACAGAGCAGCATACTTGATGAGACTTCATGGTTTACTCTACCCCTTTGGGCAAAATAAATGTATTTTTAAAAATAAATAAAGAAAATAAAGATCAAGCCCCTAAACAAAAAGCCCCAGGCCACTCTATTCCACTTACTGCAATGCCAGACGTTTCAAAAGTTTTAAGGAAGATCAAATTTTGATTCATTAATGGGCCACACTAATTCCTTCTTTAAGATGTCAGTTAACAGCAACTGAAAGCATCCCAGTTCCACCCTTCTTTGTGCAAAATGTATTTTTCACAGCAAGAACTTGAGCTGCACAGACTGTGACACTCGGAGCAGAAGTGAGACAGGCGCAGAAAGGGTGAAGCTGCAAGGAAAAAAACCCTCCAGGAACAGATCCCACTGCAGGAGCAGCACAGCCCATCCCCATCTCCCACGCATTTTAACCATCCCCTACCACATTCAAGGGCAGAAAGCTCCATTTCTTTCAGAAAGCTCCATTTCTTTCAGGACTTCTTCGTTAGACTTGAGATTTCTGGGGCCAACCCGAACTGTGGAAGACTTTTCTCAACACCAATCCATAATCTTTTTTTTTTTCAGTCAACTCAAGATTCTTCATTATTTTAATTAACCAAAAGAAACTCACAGCATAAAGATTTTGGAGATGTAGACAACTAATACCAAAACTAACACAACCCTGGTTCAGTTTTTATTTACTTCACTTTTATGATACACACGGTAATTTATTTAAAACATCTCTTCTCCATCTTCCCTTGTGTGTTGCATTTCGGTCTTAGCATTTACAAGGGCAGGACTTAAAAAAAAAAGTTAAACTATTTCCCTGTGTGTCTGCCTTCATTGTAAAGTTCTGTCACCTGCAATATCTGTTACTACAAAAAAAAAAAAAAAATCAGAATTGTTGCTTTTAAAAACAAATGTCCAGGGGAAAAAAAAAAGCTAAATACTTTTCCCCTCATTTTCCAGATGTAAGACATAAATTTAAAACTGGACCTGTCCTTTCAGAGTCTAATTTAAAAAAGACAATATATTGCTCTACAGCATATATTAAACATGGCTTGATCTTGATGTTTTAAAATGCATTTAGCCAAGATGTATATTAGTATAAGGTATTTACAAGGAAATTATTTTGGATAGAATTTGTCAATTCTTATAGGACATCTGCAAGAGAGGCTTAAATTCCATGTTTGTTTGTTCAATGCAACAAAATTAAGATTAAAGGGAGACAACAAATTATGCTGGGAGTATGTCTATGAACATGTTGTTTTGACAGAAAGCTCTGAACTTATAAATCAAGTTATTATAACATTTATATAATCTTCTCTTACATGCTAAACAAAACAGTTCATAGTGCTAAAACAAACAGCACCTCTGTGGTCTGAAAGAGAAAAAAAAACCCCACAAAGAAGTAATAATTAAAGTAAAAAATAACAGTTCATCTAAAAATTCTGTGCCAAATTACACTGTACCACCAATGTCAAAGAAAATACAGGCCATAGTTAACAAATCCACAACCTAAAGTGTTCAAGATCCACCTTTGTTCTTCAGCAGGGCCTTAATTCCCATCCCTCTGGATTTCCAGCAGATTGGAACACCCAAATGTGTTGGTGGTGCTGAGTGCTGGAATAGCTGAGTGCTCATGGATGAGGAAGGAGGAAACATTCAGCACCTGAAAGGACCCAGCCCTATCAAATCTGCCCAGTCAGTCACAAAGGACACATTTTATGAGCAACTTTATGGCAGTGCAGGAGGTTGCCCTTGTGAGAACAGAAGGACACAGCTCAAGTCCTACCCACTGCCTGATCTGAGATGCTTTTCCTAGTAAAGAAAAAAAATAAACCAGAACATTTTTATTCCCATTTACAACAAAACTGGAGCAATGTTAATAATGTGAGTGAATGGATATACACAGCAAGGAAAGCCCTAATAAGAGAAGGAAAAATATTTAAGGATATTGTGGTAATAACCTACAAAAAGTTATAGATTAACTGCTGCTTTGTGTGATTATTCTAGGGCTGAAACATCACGTGTGCCACAGACAGAAACAAACTTGAAATTCATGATAATTCCCACATCAGGGCAAGGGAATGACTCCCACTTCCCAAAATGTAGCATTATTCCAAAAAATCACAACCTCTTGTTTATGTTCCTACCACGGAACAGGAAACTACTCACTGGATTGAGGCATCAGTGACTGATTCATAAAATGAAATTATTATTCTTGGCAGACATAAGGAACTATTTCAAGTTGATGTTTGGTGTTCTCCCTCTTGATTTTATGTCTCCAAACACTGTGCTCATACTAAACTTTCCTGAATTTCCCAAGACCATGCTGAAGACAGACAGAAGATTTGTGACTGCAAGTTCCAAAGCTGCCTTCATTTCTCATTCTCCTGAAGATGCACAAGCCATTGCAACCACACAAGTAACCTGAGACAGTTGAATATAAAAATCCTTCAGCGTGTATTTTTGACCTCTGTGTACTCATCAATACAGACCCAAGCATGATCCCATCTCACAGCAAGTCTCAACTATGAGAGTTTTTCCCTGATTTTAATGGCTTTTTTCTTGTTCCTGAGATATTTACACCCAAACCCTCCCACTGTGGTTTATTTTACTTTGGCTTGACTGTGATTTTAACATTAAAAAAAGCAAACTAGAGATAAGTCTGGATTAAACAGAAGTGACTGGTTGCCATTGCCTTTCTCTACTGGATAAACATTAAGTGTGTTTTAACTTGCCCAGCTTTTCCTACAGGATGGAACAGGAATTGTGAACATGACCTTGGTTGTGTATCCAGGGTGTGCTTGTTCCTGATTTCAGATAATTCTCATTTCTAGCTCATTCCCACTCCCATCTCCAACAGTCACTGCTCCCTCCCAGAACAGACTGGACACAGAAAAACCACAATTTTTTCCCTTCAAATTTTAGGAATGAACAATTTCAGAGATTCCAGACTAATTTCAGCATAAGCAATTAAGGACTTGGGTAATTCTGAGTAGAAGATTTTCTGAAGGAGGGTTTAGCACAGAAATTATTTGGCAGCCATGGTGACAGCAAATGCTCCTTTTCCTACTGCAGCACCTTGGTTTTCATCGCTGGACTTAAACTGCACAAAAGTATCCCAGCCAGAGCTGGGAAGAGAAGTAAGATGTGGCAGATAAGAGCATTATTCCAAATGCATTTTTATTGCACCTCTAGACTGACAAAAGGTATTTAAATTATATTTAGATGTGCAAATTTGGTACTTCAAACATGAAGTCCAACAGTACTGGTCAATACAGGTCACACAGCCTGTAGTTCCAGGAAAACTAAATTAATGCAACCAAAACCAGCAAAAAATGTTTGTTCAGTATCACATACAACCAGAACCTATACAAACAGCAAAATTACTCTGGAAAGAAGAAAAGTAATGGATATTTTCCTACTGAAGAATTAATGATGCCTTGTATTCATATATTGTTTCTATATCCTGTATCTATAAAACAGTATATATATTATTTTCTTGGTATTTTATATTATATATTCTATGAAATACTATGTGTATGTATTTAAATATATATATAAAAGATTGAAGGGGCAAACCTTTAATTTCAAGGACAAAACAAGAAGAAGGAAGAAATTCCCCAGTGTGAGGGTGGTGAGGCCCTGGCACAGGTTGCCCAGAGAAGCTGTGGCTGCCCCATCCCTGGAAGAGTCCAAGGCCAGGCTGGATGGAGCTTGAAGCAACCTGGGATAGTGGAAGGTGTCCCTGCCTGTGGCTGAGGGGGTTGGAATGAGATGATCTTGGAGATTCCTCCCAGCCCAAACCATTCTAGGATTCTGTGGCATCCTCCCAACTCTGTGTAAGAAAACCCCAGGCATTAAGTGCTCACAATTTTAACCAGAACAAAATCCCCTTAATTTTAGGTTCAGAAACACAGACAGAAAAGCCCATGTTCTGCTAAATCTAGTTAGTTGATAAAACATTAACTTATTGACCTGACAGGCACCAGCCCTAGGTGCCCATCCCACTTCCATGCCAGAGGATGCTGATTGGAACAGCTCAGGGTGCAAATCTTAATTTCCTTGTGATAAACATGACACAGGAATCAGCCCTGAACTGGGAACAGACACACAGCTCCCTGAGCAGAGCCCTTCCCCTCTGGGAAGGGGCTGGGATGGATATCTGCAGCACACACATGCTCCTGTTTGACTGGTACAGCTATAAACAACCATAAATCAGAGAGCTTTTAATTCTGCCAGGATGAATCACAACTGCTGCAATCAAACACCTGAATGGACAAAAAGCTGTTGTTCAAGTACCTGGCAATGCAATTTGTTGCATGGGAATCATCTGTTAGGATCAGATTGAAAAGGTTACTCCACTCCAAAGTATCTTTGTTGCAATTCTTCAGATTATCTTGACCAATCATCATGACACAGCTGAGACAAAACCCCTTTGAGCTGAACCCACTGAGATTTCAGGAACATGATTTCTACTATCTCCCCATACCAGCAAGAACAGATCATTGCTGTATTGCAAAAATATTAGCAGAAAGGTTGTGAGAAGAGTTTTGATCCTATTGCCCCTTATCTTCCAAAATCAGCTGAGAAGCTCCAGAACACACCCAGTTCCTTCCCACTCTCCTTCCCAGAAATAAAAATGTAACAGGACCACAGACCATTACTCACCCTGTGATCACTTATGATGAAAATGCTCCTTGCTTCAATGACCTTTGTATGGATGTTAAAGGAGAAAACTAAAACGTTATGGGAATCCATGACCAAATACTGGCAATTAAATGATTAACTTTGCTTCAAGAGATACTGTTCAACTGAGGAAAGGCTTGTTTTACTTTTAGTTCTACAGCACACTCAAGCAAAAAGTTCAGCTTTCAGTCTCAAAATGCCACATTTCAGTTCACTGCACTCATCCCCTGCTGATGTGACCCTGCATAGCACATCCCTGAAGTGTTCAGTGGCTGTGAGCTGCTGTCCCAAGTCACAGCACCCACTGCTTTTACTCCTGTATTTACTCAAGAGGAGACTCAGGCCATGGAAAAAGCTGTTTCTCCTTAGACATTACCTTGGTAAAGCAAGGGACAATACTTCATTTGCAGACCCAGTTTAAATAGAAAGCACAAATCCCTAGTGCTTGCTGTTATGGATCTGAAATCACTGCAGGACAAACACAACTCCAGAAAGCAGTGACAGTGCTTGGGGAAAGGATTAAGCAATCTCCCCTCTGGCAAAGTAACAAACCTCGGATATCAAATAAATAAATGAAAAAAGTGAGTTTGTTTACAGGTTATTTTCAGTGACATTATTCAGGAGGATTGAATACAGACAGAAATCATTTTCTTAATATCTATGCTAATCTCCATTAAATAGCAGAAGAGGACAATCCTACCCTCTTTCTGTATGCCCATAAATACAGAATCACCCAGTACTGGGCAGCCACCAGCTACCTCCAGACCTCAGCAAGCCCTCAATTATCTCCATTTCTCAGCAAGCCCAGTCCTTGACAATCCATCAGGGAAAACTGGCATTGGCAGTCCTCAACATGGATTCAACAGGAGATACTGCAATGACCTCATTGCTTCTGCATGATGATGAAATCTTCATGAATGATACAATATTTTTGTAATTCCTCTAATCAAAAAAATTTATGATGTCCTGTACTTCAGCTTCTTTTAATGTAATATTCACAAAGATTTTCCTTCTGTCTGGCTTTGTTTGTTGTGCTGGGTTATAGATTTCAGCAGCTTGTATAGGCTTCCCTACTCTATTATTATAGTGTATATTAATCTATAATGTTTCCAGTTTTTAATAATTCCATGAATCAATCCACATCAGGTCATGAATGTAAGAATACTAGTGAGGGGTTTTTTCCCAGGTAGTTAATGAAAAGTACATCCTCTTTGCTGCCACATCAAAATTTTTACAAGATATGAATTTGTAACTATTCTTTCCAGCAACACTACAGCAAGTGAAGGACTGAGACAATCTAATATATTTCTTACAAATGTAACACCAGCCACAAAAGCTAATTTCAGTACCATAGTCCTACCAATAAAAGCTTCCAAAAGAGACACTGGCCAATGAATTGCATTTGCTAAAAACAGAAAAGCAGGTAAGAGATCATCTTTGGTATCTAATGTTGAAATACTGCAACTGTTGCCTGCTTAACTGGGCAAGGCAAATTATGCACATCTGTAGATTTATTTTACATACAGAAAATAAATATACACAAACACACAATGGGACTTGTGATAAAGAAATTTCAAATATAAACTGAGTAAGAAGACAATTCGGGCTACAAAATCCTGGTTAACTTTTCTGCTTAATGCATCATTTCCAACAATGAAACATTCACTTGAGTGCCAACTTCCACACTTTGCTCTTAGGCCTGTTTTCTAATGCTTCTTTAAAAGGATATTTGAAACATTTTGTTTTCCTTACTGAAGTTTTTTCCAGGCAGCTCAGAATTTCATTCCAAGCTGGTTCACTGGCTCATTACCAGGTGCTACAATTGATAAGATCACACATCTCCATTACCCAGGGAACTGCCAAATGCTCCCCCAGCCCTTAAAACAATCGCTTTCCTTTCTTGTAAAAATATCTCAAGCTCCATCTTCCATCCCAGTCGTCTTTGAATATGGAACAATCACCCCAGTGGGATGCAGCAGACTCCTGGAGCTGCACTGCCCCTGTATTTTGAAGAATACTGAGCTACCACACTCTGTGCTGTAACACTGAAGGGGAGATCCCCCTTTGCTTTTCCAGATTATTTTCCACCTTTAAATATATACAGGCAAATCAGGAATAGGATACTCTAAGCAATCCAGTCTAGTGGAAGGTGTCCCTGCCCATGGCAGGGAATTAGACAGATGATCTTTGAAGTCCCTTCCAGCCCAAACCATTCTGTGATTCTATGAACTTTTTTCAACTGCCTTGAAAAATTAGTAGTTTGATGAAATTAAAGTTGTTTTTCTTCTTTCTACAAAAACCTCCAAAAAAAACACCAGGAATTGAAGAGATGCTCTTTATGGTTTACAAGTCTCACAGCTCAAGAAACTACAAAGTTATTGTTAGGTTTAACAGAAGTTTAGGCACGATTACCATTCAGAAGGAAATGGCCAATGTAGCCCATCCACTTACTCAACAAAAGACAGCCAAATGCCAGACCAGACTTTTCCTAGTTGTAATGCTCTCAGACACAAAGGAAAAAGCACCTATCACTCCTAAACTACACCTAGAGATCAGGCAAAAAAATGCAAGAGCAGGTGCATTCAACTGAGGCTCACTGAGAAGATGCACCAGAACACTCATACAGACAGAATGGCTTTTTTCCTTTCTGATACACAAGAACAATTATATTTCCATGTGACATTACAATGTTTGTGTCAAATAAGCAGGATATTTTGCTTTAGAGATTATTTACCTCCCTACAACCTTTGAAGTATCAGCAATATCCTTTACTCCATTTTCTATGACTGTGTCCCTTTTAGTGATCACCTATCACTTAAAAAGCTAAAGGCCTGATGGATTGGAAATTACCACTCTCAGCAAAACAGCAGAAATATAATGACATGGAGATGAAGGAGAAACAGCTCTGAACCTTTCTCTTATGCATCCAACTGCCTTGCTTATATTCAACACATGACCAGCAGGTCCCATCTCAACACACCCCCTGAATCAGCAGAGCTCACCAGGAAATAAACCCACAACATTTAATTTGGAACTGCTTCTCTCTTTAAAAAGATTGCAACATTTGTGAAAGGGCAAAACTTTTAGCAGATTGAATACATTTCACAACACGGATAGGTCGAAATTTTTAATATTCTGTTTAATCAGGACAAGGTTTTTGACTGAATTTCAGTATAGACTTTTCATGTTAGTTTGAAGGGCTGAGTTCAAGGACTGTGATCACTCTGCACTAACAGCTCACATGGCACACACTGAACGACATCAATTAACTGTTCATAAACGACTAAACAGAGCTCTTCTGGAAGATATTCAAGAACTTCCTCCTCCTTGGGGTGGATAATTCACAGACCTATAGCAGTGCTGCCCAACTACCCTTGGCTGTCACGTTGACACTGCTTTCACCCAGTTATTGTGTAAGGTTAAAATGGCAGGAATTCCCAGGAAACACAAGAAAAAAGTTCAGCAGAAGTATCTAAGTCAAAGTGCAATGCATGATACTATTAATGAGCTTCACAGAGTTCAGACATGGTAGTGAGAAGTCTTTAATGATCCAGGACTACTTTCTAGTCTGCTGTTCCAGGCAGAAGGGAAACATCCCCGTACGATACCAGCACTAAGTTTCAGCACTTAGCTGGGAAAGGAGTAGTGACTGCTCAGGGATCCACACACTCACTTCAGCATCCCCCGAAGTTGTCACTGAGCTTCAGGATGATTATTCCACAAGACCTGACATTTTAAGTTTCAAATTACTTAATGAGAGGGAGAAAGCAGCCAATAAAGTCTTATTCCTGTCCTGACTAAAGTAATACAGACTCACTGAGAAGAAATAGGCCAGCAACAAAAAAGCACACCTCATTCAGCCATCAGAATACCCTCAAATCTGAAATGTGCAGATCCAGACGAAATTATTCTGTTCAATAGCACCACTAAGATTAGATGTAGATGTGAAGAGGAGGCAAAAAAGCAACAACACGGACTTACACAAATACTTTCTAAAGCAAGCAAATATCTTATTCTCTGCAGCAGTCTACAGACAGAGCCACGAATTGGCTGCAATTAGGTCATCCCATGCTATCGCTAAGAAGATTTGACGATTTCAGATTTAAGAATGCTAAAAAAAAGTGGAAGCTCTGTAGGAACACTGACTCCCTGAAATATTTCAAAGCCTTTTCAAAGAACAAACATTCGCTGAGATCACACCTGGTACAACAAAAGCTTAATCTGTCCCATTCAAAAGAGAACAGAGCACTTAGAAAAAAGTTATGGATAATAAAGTATACACATCAAGATCACATTTTAAGACTTTATAAAATACTTAAAAACTTTCATCAAGTTTTTTTTTTTCTACAGGTAACCTGAAGCTCTAACAGAAAAACCAAAGAGCCAGAATAAAGAGATGAGAACTAAATGGTTCTCTCATTAATACATTACCTTTCTTGGACTGCAGATATCTCACAGCCCTTATCAAAGTAGGCCAGATCCGTCTCATTTCCCTAAGGTTAAGCCGGTGAACAGTACACAGAGTAATCATCGACTGAGGCATGGCCACCATTCAATGACAAATTTAGCTCAAGCTATTTCTCATCTGTCCTATTTTTTTGGGAGGCTGTGATGAAGCTTTTTCTAGAGATCATCACAACTGGCAGCTGTGAAAGATCCCGGTGCCTTTGTCCTCTTATGCAACTCCTGCTGTTCCCCTTCTCCCCCCAACAGGAGTAACAAGAGATTACAGGGCTGCTCTCCAGATTTTGGGGCAGAGGGGATGGACAAGCATTCTTCCCTGAAGTATGTTCTGAGAACACAGGAGACGAGAGGAAGAGGTGGGATCATTTTTAATTAATTTGAATTGCTGGGATGGGTGGGGGGCAATCAGTAGCTTTTATCATGGCCCAATGCAGCCATCCCCAGCCCTGCTGGAGGCTTCCTCTGGCACTGGAGTAGAGGGAGAAATTGATACCTTAATACTAACCAGCCTGAGCAGCACATGGCAAAAACTTGCTTTTGCCTTCAGATGATTCTTCTTCCCTTCTTTTAAAATTTCCTTTCAGTTAAAAGTACTTCTGAACGAGGTACCTTCATTCTGACCCTCGTAGTCCAAGGAGATGAATCCCGATTTCATCTCATACTTTTGTTATCCAACTCGTGACAGGCAGATCTGGCATTGTTGTTACCCCTTCACGGTAAACAATGTTTTACCAGAAGCAAAGGACACTCTGTTTTAGCTTTGTTTTCCACTGTCGTTACTCATTGTTTACTAACTATTATTCCCCAGTGAGCTGACAGGTTCTGCACTTCATGAAACGAGGGTGTGGTGTTCCAACTTCTCCCTTTTTAAGTCGTTTCTACTCTGTGTGCTACTATAATACATCAATGTGTGGCCAACACTAGTTTAGCCTGAATATTTCTGAAAGATGCAGAAAGCAGGCAAGATAAATTATTTATTTATCAGTGTTAAATACTTCCTCGTGTGTCCTCCTAATCACCGGGCAATAAAAATTGTAAATAAATTTAACGTTTTTTTCAAGATAATGAATCAGCAGCTATGCCTATCAAATCCTTAGCTCAGCTACGTTTGCCCTGAACTTCTGAAGTAACTGGCTGTCCGTGATCCAAGATTACGGTGACGCAATACTTCACTGCCAGCTTCTCTTCCAAAAAAGAAAGTACATTGAAATGAAAGCAAGCACGAGGAAAGTTATGCTTACAACCAGCAACACTCAACTTTTTACAGTTGTTTTCCATCTAAGGAAGATCTGATTCTTTGGCTGCTAACAAAATTTCGACCTTAATCCCTGTACACTCACATTCACAACTCTAATATACAACTAACATCCAGATGATAATACCGTAAATATTGATGTCTTGGGGTGCAAATTAAGATTATCACGTGAATGACTTTCCCCTGTCCATCTAACTATTGTTAAGCCTCAATTTCAAGTCCAACCCTCCCATTATAATAAATTCATGCTCAGTGGCTACTTATTGTCTCAGCTTGGGGGTGGATAAGAGGGCAAATTCAGACACATCAAGCAAAAAGATGTGAGTCTTCCACTGTAAACGCTCCCTAGGATCAGAACCAGCCACTTCAAAACTACTTCTTCTAAAAGGTCAGAGAAAGCAGAATCACCCTCGCAGTGCCTTCAAAATACAAAGATCACAAACAAAGCCGTCAGATCCTCACATCAGTACAAGTATAAACCAAACAGCTCAAGCCCTCTTTTCATTTCAAATCATTCTTAAAGGCAGAGAGGGAAAAAAAATCCCGAAGCATCCCAGCTGTCAGGTGAAGCAGCTCCTGCGGAGGGGCAGCTCCGCACTGCAAGCGCATGACCAGAATATTTTATTTTCTAGCTTGGCTTTGATAGGAAAAAACCCACAGAACCACAGGTGGTAAAACGTTAAATTAAGAGGGAGAGGGAAATACATACAGATACAGATATATACACACACATATATAAATAAAACGTGGGAGTACCTTTAGCCCAGCACATGGGGAATGGGCTGCAGCCGCTTTTCTCCATGCAGCCCGCACCTGCCCGCCTCGGGGGCTGCTGCCCGGCCACCTCCAGCAGCCACATACACAGAGCGTGCTCGATGCCGGCCAGCCCCGGCACACAATGTCCCGATTCAGCGCTCCGGGCTCCCGCGGGGGGAGGCTGGAGCCGCCTGGACGTGCCGGATCCCCGGCAGAGGAGGGAGCCCCGGCCCTCCCCGGGGCGGTGCAGCTTCACCTGGCCGCGGGGGGAGCGTGGTCCCCCGGCCCGCCCGGGGCTCCGGCGCGCTCCGCAGCGGGGAAGCCGCACCGCTGCCTCATCTCCCCCCGCCCCGGAGCATCATCCACCTCCTCGTCCTCCTCCTCTCCGGGAGCGGTGCCGAGGCGGAGTGAGCCCTGCGGAGGAGGGCGGGCAGGGGCGGGAGGCGCGGGAGGCGATTACCCGGCTCCTATTAATATGCTAATCCCAAAGAACTGCCCGCGCCCGGCAGTCTCCGGTTCACCCAGTGCGCACAGACAGAGCGCTGCAAACGCCGCCCGGCCCGATGCGGAGCGGCCTCGCTTGGCCGCCGCTCGTGTTCCTGTTCCCGGCTGCCCCGCACCGCCCCTTCCCTTGCCGCACCCGCGGTTTGCCATCGCTTTTACACATCTGTGTGGCCGCTTACTGACACAAACCCCAAAAGCGCAAAACTTCCCTCTAAACCCACGGGAACTTCCCTATAAGTGCTGGAGAACTTCCCCAAACTTCAGCAGGAATTGGGGGTCACAGCCTCCATCAGCACTGGCCTCACTCCACGAGATGATGGATGGAAGGAACCTGGCAGGGCTGCTTTGCTCTAAAGAATGAACGTGGCAGCCCACGCCAGTCCTTACTCAGTGCCACATCCAGCCCCCTCTAAACCCGGGGCTTCTTTATTGATTCCTCATCAGATGGCAAAGGTCACCTCAAACCATTCACCCCAGATGGTGAAGGGCCTTTGTTTCTTCTTAACATTGCAGCACCTAACATCAAAACTGCTTACAAACAGTTTTCTTTTTAAATGGTGAGCATAAACACTGCAAAAGCCTATGTTTATAATAATCACACATCCAGGCAGAATGTGTATGTGTATATAAAGCAAATATCCGTTCTCCTCGCGGCAAAGTATTTCACAAAAATTATAAATTAACTGATTCAGCTAGAATACGTATTAAAATCAACAGGAACGAGACTCACACGTATCATTAAAGCTCTTTATATATTCCACGGTAATCTCTTCTCACTCCCAGCCCTCAGCACTAAGGCGTAAGGCTTATCCAAGACTAGAACCAAAAGGGAATTAATCTAAAGCCAGCAGCCTTCAACTTAACCTATCTGCCTACTTGTAGCAGCATGCACTTGTCTGCAGCATATGTTTAATTACCATTCTTTACTGCCATCTCATTTCTCAATATACTGACTGGCCTTGCAGAATTAGTGGTGTACGTCAAAATTCTTGATAAAAAAAAGAAGAAAGGAAGCAGCAACTGCATTTAAGTATTGTCTGCTTTTCTATTTAAACGAGAAAAAAATATTCACTGGAAAAAGAAAAAAAAGAGAGAGAGATTAGGCCACAAGCAGGCCCATCAGATGTTCTGCATCACTGCTCAGGCACAAAGCTCTTTCTGGGGCTGAAGAAAGCCAAAGGGAACTGAAGACATGCCTGGGTGCCTTCCTCCCCCCAACCACAAAGTTTTCCAAGCCCCTCAGTGCTCCACAGACAGACAAACGCTTCTAGCCACAAGGTCGATTATATTTACCTTCAATTATAAAGCAAAATGTGCTACAGTAACATTTAACCCCCCAGTTACTGCAGTGGTGTGGGTACAGAGGGGACACAGACAGGCTCAGCGCCTCTCTGCTCCACGCTGCAGCTGGCAGGGTGTAAAAGCTGCTTTTCCACACCCAGCTCTGCCATGGGCTGCCTTGGTGACCTTGAGCAAGTCAGATTTGTTGCCACAGAAAAAGGAAACTACAGATACTACTTCAGTTTTCCTTAAGTTGCTTTGATCTGTGCTCTAGGGTGCAAAATGTATTTTTAAAAAATGTGTTTCTTCCATAAAATGTTTTCAAGAAAAGCAGCTAAAAATGTAAGTAAAAAGGGGAAGGTCTAAATTAAATTTTATTCATGAAAACAAAACCTTTTAAATATCAACTGGTAAGTGCATTGCCAATGAGTCTTTTAATAAACAGAATGTGTGGACACTCTGTATTCTTTACACTTTTAACAGATGAGGCTAAAACAGATTATCAATCCAAGTGTCAAGAGATACTGCCTGCTCATATAATACCAGTATTATATTCATTCTTCTCAAGGACATACCTTCTTGTTTTTGTATTAGACTACAAATGAAGGTGAAAACTAACTACTTCATAGCATGAGAATTTTTAAAATTCAATTTCAAAAGCTATCCAAGCATTTTACACTCTGAATATGCATTTTTTTCACTTAAACCAAGTGCTTCATTCATGTTTTTAAGAAAATATTTAGTATCTATTTGTTATTGTAAGAAGTACACAGAAGACATATGTTCATTCTCTTTCAAGTAACATGATCATCTTTTTCTGCACAAAAAAAAAAAAAAAAAGACTAAAAGCATAAAATTTATGTTCTGGAGATACTCAGAAACCCCAAAATTCCAATTTGCAGGGAGGAAGGCAGCAGGCAGGGATGGAGCAGCAGACATGGCACAAAGTAAAAAAAAAAACAAACTTGAGGAGTTAAATACATCTCCAGTATACTTAATATTGAGAATTTGCAACATTTTATAAATACTGCTCATCAAGCAGGTATCTGAGTAGCATTTATGTAAAGTAATCTTTTAATGTTTTAAGTAATGCCAATCAGATTGTACCATTTAATGAGGTAAGAAGCATCTGTCAGAAATTAGGGCTGTGGAACAGGAGCATTGGTTCTGGTTGTGCAAGATGCATTTGCTGACACACTCTGATAGTATCTGCAGATTAGACTCTGTGTAAGCCACAATGATAGCAGCTATCACAGAAAAACCTAACAAAATACTTATTACAAAACAAAAGAATTCACAAGTTTTTACTAAGATTATGTAGAAGCACTGGCCATTTTCCTGAAGCACAAATTCTAAGCAGAAAAAAAGCTCAGACTGCCCCAATAACAACAGACAGCCCAAGGTCGGGGCTAAGAAATGGCATTTTGCCCCAAGGAAATTCAAGTTAAGACTTTTCTGTTGTGACTGTGATTTTGGTTGCTCAATTTCAGCCTGCTTTTAAAGACAACTGATTATCAGCATCAGCTTTTGGAAAGCAAGAGGAGAGGAAAAAATTCAGAAGCATTTTTTCAATTGTATCAATGTATTTAGCTTTTTTAATTTTCTTGTGTTGCTGAGCCTGTCTCCTGTTGATGTTGCCTTCAAAAATCACAGTTTTGGGGAACAAAGGGTTAAACACCAGGGTTTTGGTCAACACAATTTTGAGACATATAAAAGGTTGTCTAATTTTTTCCACTCGAGCTTATCCAAACAAAAACAAAGATCTCAAAGGCCCATCAGACAAACTGGCAAACCTTGGCTTTCTCCATGGTTATATCCAGAGCCAGAGCTCCTGGTGTTGTCCCAGGGATCTCATCAGCACAGAACTAACCACAGATTCCCCCTCAGTAAATGGCATCATTATGGGACTCTCTGCTATTCAACTAATTTTTTTTCATATCAGTTAATATCTCCATTCATCAAATTTTGATCAAACTGGCTGGCAAGTTGGAGCATTGTTAGGAAGGGGACCAGGACACAACCAACCAGGGGAATACTTGCCCAAGTTCCACTGCCCTGAGAAACCAAACTGAACTCAGGATTTAGAAATTGAAGAAAACAGATCAGTACCAGAGCAGTGCTGGAGAACAGAAAATTGGATTTCAATTCCTCTTCTGCAACACCTCAGCCCCCAGAGAAACAGAACAGCAACAGAGATCTCTTCCAAGGGAGAAAAGAGCAGCCCATTCACTTGTTGTAACAAAAATGAAGAGCTGGAGCCCAGAGCACAGCAACAACATCAGCATCAGGGATGGAGGAGCTCTGCAGACAGGATGAGAGTGGAGAATGTTCAGCCTGGAAAAGGCTCCAGGGAGACCTGAGAGCCCCTTCCAGTGCCTGGAGAGGGACTTCTGACTAGGGCACATGGTGATAAAACAAGAAAATGTGTTTAAACTAAGTATTAGGAAAATAGTCTTCACTATGAGGATGGTGAGACACATCCAGAGAAACTGTGGATGCCCATCCCTGAAAGTGTTCAAGGCCAGGTTGGATGGAGCTTTGAGCATCCTGGTCTGCTGTAAGGCGATCATATCCGTAACTGGGTGGGAAGTAGATGATCTTGAAGGTCCCTTCCAGTCTAAATTGTTCTGTGCTAATGATGGTGACACTTACTATTTTGGACTCAATAATTCATAGTCTTGGCCACTTCATGGGCTGTTGCTTATCACTCTAGTAATTACTGGAAGCTGAAGAACAAAGGCATTGTTTTGAAGGAGATCTGCATATTCATGTAGGAGATGGAGGAAGTGTTCATGGCATTCATCTTGCTGATAAAGGAAGTTTTCAAATGAATTTTACCCTCAGAACAAGTGCAGGATTTTTTTGGTAAAGCCACAAATGTTTTCTATTGTGATAATTGCAGCCCATAAACTGAGAGTGCCTGATGAATGTTCTAAAAATTAAAACACGTTTATTGATCAAGTGACAATCTTCTGCATCCAAATTAATTTGCTTTTCCATGTTAGCATCCAGAATTCCCCAAACATGTTGTCCAGACACCGTAACTGCACCGTAATCTTCATTCATTTTCATTCCCTCAAATTAGAAGGTTGTGTGAGATTTTTCTAAATATTCTGATTATTTTTTGGGTGTATGCATTTTTTAAAGGTGGAAAATATCTAGCCTAAGTTTCCCTCTTAGCCAAAGTCAAACAAATATAATCTTTCTTCACAGAACTATTAAAAAATGGTGTTTTGTAATCATAACAAATCCAAAACAACAACTCCTGACCTCTGCCTTACTCTAAACTCAGGTTTGCTAAGGCTGTTTTGGAAATCTGCCTTGGATTACCTGATCTCTGTATTTATCATCCTTGCCCCCGAGCATCCCCTTTCCCCTCCACCCACACCTTCTGTAGCTCAGTCTCCTCCTGAACCCCCTTTGCCAAAGGGCACAGAGGAGAGCACGGTGATGGGCTCCAGGACCTCCCAGGGTCTCTGGAGACTGAGAAGCTCCATCACCCTTATCCTGCCACTAGAGAAGGTATTTAACTATGAGCATTCTGACAGGCAGAACTGAAAGAATGATATTTTACTTTAAGTGTCAAAATCCAAGCCCAGTTTTCCAACAGAAATGCTTCAGCACTACTGAGAAGCAGCATCACCTCTGTGAATTAATTTTTGACTTTGCAATATGAACAAACTCTTAATTCCATACTCCAGACTATATCTGGCCATTTTTGTCCTGAAGAAGAAAGACAGAGAGCACTTCCATAAACTCATTCTAGAATATAAACTGCTGAGATCTCTGCTTAAGACATCTTCTGGCAAAAAGTCAGTCCAATACTGAATTTATTGTTGTATTCCCCCATTAACAGTAGGATAATCTTGGATATTCCCAAACAGTAGAGAGTTTTAAAACAACTTTGTGACCTTCTGAACAATCATCACCTGTTTAGCCTTATGCTCATCTGAGCTACATTTTAAAATAGTAGTGGACAGAATTGACTGGTTTTATTTTCAAATGCTAATCTATTGGTATTGAGGTGGGGAGTAGAACAGATCAGGGTGTTGGGAGAGAGCAGGAGCAATGCAGTGTTAATGACCTGTCCTTCCCAAGGTTCCTGTGATGCTGTGCAGCAGAGCAGGCAGCAATGCAACCTCCTTGCTGTTAAGACAACAGATGTTAAAAGGGCAGCTAAGCTAACTTTATTTTTATTATTCCATAAATAAAGACTAGCCATTTTTTAAACCCATATGGATTGTATTAGATTTCAGGCATGAAAGTTGTAGCAGATTTCCTTGTGGGTGGACTGAGCTGCTCATCTTCTCCCACTTCCTTCCATTTAGTTTTTGAAGGCTTTACTGTAGAGAAGGATAAAGTCAATGTTATGAAAGCTGAAAATCAGTGTCCTTTCTTAGGACAGTAATTCAAAATCTGTTTCTTTTTATTCTAGGCTATTTACAAAAAAACCCAAAAAAATCCACCCAACAAAACCATTTCAATCTTCAAAACATCTTTGAGAAGTTCATTCACTATTCCATCACTTAAAAGTTAAAATCTGCTTCATGGAAACCTGGAGAGAAGAGGTGAAAAAAAGAGAAAAAGTGAATCCTATCCATGCTATTCCTTATTTTACTGCAAAATAAAATCTGATCATTTTGGTCTGTGACAGATTCACTGTGCTCATCTGTTTGCATTGCAGATCCTCAGCCTGTGATGTGGGGTGACTGGAGCAGTGAGACAAAGCAATCCAAATGGTCACCAAAACCTTTCTTGACCTTATAAAACCTCCCTTTTTATGGCAAAAACCTTCCCTTTCTGAGGTAAACATAGTAGAAGGTATGAGAAGGGGAAGGAGCCCATCCCTTTGATGCTGTTTAAAGGATTGCATTCTGTGAGGATTACTTTTGTTCAGTGGAAGGGATCCATGAGGGATCAGGTGACCTTACAGATGCTTCCTAAAATCCACCTTTATCAATTAAACCTAGAAATAATTAGCCACATCTTCTAAGAGGGATGTAGGAAAATGAAGTTGCTTATGGGTCAGCAAATCTCTTCAGTGTCTCATTGTATCTAGGCTGCTTTCTCTCCCATCTAAGAGCCAATTAAACAAAAGAAAGTAAGAAAGCTGTGCAGCCACATAGAGCCCAGTTATTTACCAGAAAAGGTGTCACCTGGATGTGTCTTCCTTGTCCTGCTCCCCCTCCAGATGCCAAATACAAAGTTCAAAGAACAGCTCATCAAAACACTTCTAATTGCAAACATCTTTTTAGAAAAAAAGTTGAACCTGACTCCCAGTGTTACATAAACCACAGATACAACATCAGCAACTCCTCACACTCCCAAGCTATTAAATGCACTCACAAACTGAATAAAACAGTAATCCATGACCTCACAATAATGCAGTATTGTTCCATTTATATATGAAAACACACTGGTGGAACAGTTCATATTGTGTTTCTTAGTGAAGGATGAGCATAGTATAAATCCCTTATGTATAAACAAACTGTTATAGGCTAAAACAAAGAGCTATTTAAGTTTTAAAATTCCAGAGTCACAGAATAAATCAACAAGCCAGTGCTGATACCCTTTAAGTCTAAGAAAGCAGAAAATTAAAAATTAATTATTAATTTTTACAGAACATCTTTTTAAAGTTTTATAACACAAACATTAAGGCTGCTCTATTACCAAGCCAATTCAGTGCCTGAGCTATCAAGCAAAGAAAAGCATATTTTAAAAAATAAGAAAATATTGTTAAATAGGCACAAATCTCCCTTTCCCTCTGTAATTAGCAAAATTTAGATTAAAAAATTCCAGACAATAGTTTGATGCTTTGTTTAGGAGAACCTCTAGTAGAGGCCAGGTGAAACTGAGCCTCTAAGCCACAGAAAATTCAATTCCTATTCACTTTAATCAACTCCTCTTCCTATTTTGTGGCAAGAAGGGACATTCACTTTTCAGGAGCTTTCAGCCAAATCACTGCTTCATGAGACCAGCACTGAACTTCCAAGGAGCAGCTCCTCAGGCAGTCATTTTATGCTGTTACAGGGAATCAAAGGTCATCCTCAGCTAACACAAAATCTTTTATTCAATGCAAAATCCACCACCTTAAATAGCCTCATTTGCTCCTCCAATTACACAAGACTGCACAGTTCTGCTGAACAAGTTGTGTTTACCCAGGAAAATGCCTGTGGAGTGGTATCAAAGAGCTCAGAAACACAAGAACTTGTTTAAAAAAGGCTTCCAGGAGCTCCCCACCAAATGCAGCTGAAGTTAGTGGAGGTAACCAGCTGTTACAGGGTGGAACACCATTCAGTGTGTCAAAGGCAGCACATTTCCCCTCTCTGCAGCCTTTCACAGCAGTAAAGTGATGAGCAGAGCCCTGCAACCTCTGCTCCAAACTCAGCTAAGCTTTAAATGTAGTAAACTTTACCCAGTGACTTGACAACTTCAGCACAAAAGGCTTTGGTGAAGCTGAAAACAGATGTGCAAGAATGCTGATAGAAAAATGAAAGTAGGCAAGACCAAGGTGTACAAAAGCAACTGATACTAAAATACCAGAGATGTTTGGGCACAGCCCTTATTCAGATCTGAGGAAGGGATGTTAAATAAGTATCCTGTGTCTTCAGATGGTAAACAAAACATCAAAAAAACCAAAAACCCCTTTCTGAATGACCTACTTTACCAAACATCACAGGGCCAACATCGTCAGCATGTAACAGCATCTGACAGGGCCAAGAGCTCATCTCTTGTGCAGCTCTGAGCTGCAGAGCACAGCTCCCAAAAAACCTCTGGTACTGCTCTCCACAATCCCATTTGATGCATTTCAAGATTCAGTACTAAAGCTTTTAAGTGAACATGAGACCAGGACAAAAATATATCAGTGACTGCACAAACACAAGAAGAATATAAACCTTGTCCTGCCACACAGACATGAAGAAGTGTTTTAAACTGGGAGTAGGAAAGTTCAAAGACCCTGACATAAATGCATAGTAAGGATTTTTAAATTGCAGAAGAAGATGTGAAACTGTCATCTTAATAGGTTAAATATCTTCAAAGAATGGCTTAAGTCCCACCTGCCTTAGAGTAGGACAGAATTCCTTCCCCCCTCAAGTTTGGAAGGACACAGGTCATTAGACAAAGCCTGATCACTGTCCTTGAAATTTCTAATTAATACTCTACTTTTTGAAGTTCTATATAAAAATCTCAGTAATTATGTTACTGATATTTCCAGACCCTCAGTGGCAGTCACTACCTCTATCACCTCACTGTGTCATTTGGCTCCCTCACCCCTCCCTATCACAAAGCCTCAAGTTTTAATAATACCTTTAACTGCACCTCTTGGAGGGCACATGGATGACCAGGGAACACTCAGCAGCAATTTCAACACTCACCAATACTTGGACTAAAAGTCTATGTAGAATTCTAACTTTTCCTTAATATCATAAAATACCATGAGTTGGAAGGGACCCACAAGGATCAGAGTCCAACTCCAGGCCCAGCACAGGACACCCCAAACAATCCCACCCTATGCCTGAGAGCTGGATGGGTGAAGAATCCCCAATATCCAGCCTAAACCTGCCCTGACACAGCTTCAGGCCATTCCCTCAGCTCCTGTCACTGGTCACCACAGAGAAGAGATCTGGAGAAGAGATCTAGTCAAGTCCTCAGAGAGATTTGTTAAGGTGCTCTTCAAATCCATGAAAATTTGCTGCACTAAGACATGTGAAGACAAAGTGAATCACAACATGAAGTCTATTAATGCTGGAAATACAGTTCCAGTATTTCTCTGTATTAAGCCTTTCACAAAAAGAATTATCACAGATAACTCTCCCAGATTTCCATGGAAAAAAAAAAATCAAACCATGTGAAACCATTCCAGTAAGTCATCTGAATGGACAATAACTAGAAACTTTAAAGATCTTAAAGGAATAATTAGAGCACAAAGATATAATCTGGAAAACATCTTTGTGCCAGTATTAAACAATGTAAGAATTTCTTAAGAAGTTTCACATCCATCTCAAGTGTAATTCCAGCCCACTAATGGCAGCACAGGCATTTAACAGACCTCTTCTGTTATCCTGACCCTTCATCAGAGTCAAGTCCTGAGGAAAAATGTACAAGAACAGACTCTGCTGTAGTTAAGTTTCACCCTTCCTGAAAGGTGAAAAGCTAAAGAACATCAGCTTCATACCTGATAAAATAATGTTTGCAGTTTTTCATATTCAAATCAGTGATCCTCAGGGAAAAGGCCTGCAAGACACACCACAGCCATCATAAGGTGATGGGATATTTTCTTAAATATGTTCTTATTTTAAATATTAAATTTAATATTTTCTTCTGATAATAAAAAAGGGAAGGGGGGGGAGCCATAAGTATCAATTATTGTTGTTACTTCCTTTTCCCAGTCTTCTGCTGTGCAAACAAAGCCAGCACAAGTAAGTTATGAGCTAAGNTTCTATAAAAACAGTGAAGGCATCATGGGTATCATGGGCAGAACAGACTCAAGAATACGTATTTAGGAGCCAATGATTATTGGACTCTTTCAGTTTGCCAAATTTCATCTTCTCCTTAAGAAATTCTGCACCAGAACAGGACACCTTGAGTGACTGCCACTGAAGGTTTTGTGCTGTAAAGGAGCAGCAGATTCTCATTCCCAATATCCTGATGCCCTGATTTTTGTACACTGCCCTCCATGTGCAAGGCTGGCTCTGTTCTTGGATTTGTTTTTTCTCCTGTNTCTATAAAAACAGTGAAGGCATCATGGGCAGAACAGACTAAAGAACACGTATTTAGGAGCCAGTGATTATTGAACTATTTCAGTTCGCCAAATTTCATCTTCTCCTTAAGAAATTCTGCACCAGAACAGGACACCTTGAGTGACTGCCACTGAAGGTTTTGTGCTGTAAAGGAGCAGCAGATTCTCATTCCCAATATCCTGATGCCCTGATTTTTGTACACTGCCCTCCATGTGCAAGGCTGGCTCTGTTCTTGGATTTGTTTTTTCTCCTGTAAAAGAAGATAGATGTATTCTTCAATCACACTTACATCCCCTACCTTGCCTCTACAAAAACTTTTACAAACCAGAAAAACCTGTTACAACAAAAATAAAAACCAATCCTGAAACTCCTTACAACTTACCAAAACCCCTTAAAAATCCTTTTAAACTGTGCAACCACACAACATCCAATTTTTCTAAGTTTGAAAGGGTCCAGACAAAATTTTAATTCAGATCTCCAAGTACATAATTTGAATAACCCTTGCCAACATCCCTCCAGCTGTTTCTGCACAACCACCAGCAGCCAGTTTGCAGCAAGAACATCCATGTACAGAGTGCAGTGAACTTCCCTCACTCAGGGAATGCCTCAGCTGAGTGTGAGCTGCCAGGTCCTGGATTTCCACCCATATTTAATGGCACAGAACCCACAAGGAACCATTTTTGCTCTGTATTCCTTTGACCTCAGAGTACACAAGCATCCTGCTCCAAGCAAAACATTACTAAAAGTTATTTATTTTTTGACAGCATGTAGTACAGGGCTCAAAGTTCCTCTGCAATTCCTCTGATACTGTACCAACAAAAATCTGTAGCTCAGATTCAATAGTTTCTATCCAAGGTGTCCCTTCCCCCCTACAAAAAAATAAACCTCTAAGACAAATCAGCCACCTCTCAGATGGAAGAATGACAAATCCTTCCCTGGTAAACCTGGCTGAGGACTGTCACCAGGTGCCCACAGGACACTGAGGCTCAATTTTCTTGACCCTCATCCTCAGCAAGAAAATAATCTTATTATTTCTAAAACAAACTTTCCAAACTAGGAATAAAATCATATTCACTATCTAAAACAATGAAGAGTATGTGCAGCTGACTTCCTTCAAAGCTGAACTGCATAACTGTAATTCAGGATATTTCAGGTTATCCAGGGTGGANACAGTTCCAGTATTTCTCTGTATTAAGCCTTTCACAAAAAGAATTATCACAGATAACTCTCCCAGATTGCCATGGAAAAAAAAAACCCAAACCATGTGAAACCATTCCAGTAAGTCATCTGAATGGACAATAACTAGAAACTTTAAAGATCTTAAAGGAATAATTAGAGCACAAAGATATAATCTGGAAAACATCTTTGTGCCAGTATTAAACAATGTAAGAATTTCTTAAGAAGTTTCACATCCATCTCAAGTGTAATTCCAGCCCACTAATGGCAGCACAGGCATTTAACAGCCCTCTTCTGTTATCCTGACCCTTCATCAGAGTCAAGTCCTGAGGAAAAATGTACTTGTACAAGAACAGACTCTGCTGTAGTTAAGTTTCACCCTTCCTGAAAGGTGAAAAGCTAAAGAACACCAGCTTCATACCTGACAAAATAATGTTTGCAGTTTTTCATATTCAAATCAGTGATCCTCAGGGAAAAGGCCTGCAAGACACACCACAGCCATCATAAGGTGATGGGGTATTTTCTTAAATATGTTCTTATTTTAAATATTAAATTTAATATTTTCTTCTGATAATAAAAAAGGGAAGGGGGGGAGCCTTAAGTATCAATTATTGTTGTTACTTCCTTTTCCCAGTCTTCTGCTGTGCAAGCAAAACCAGCACAAATAAGTTTTGAGCTAAGGACACAAGGAGAGAGTTCAAACTATACATTAAGAGCTGTCAAGGATGTAATAATAAACTAAAGGAAAGATGATATAATCCTTTATTTACTGTCATTTTAGGCATAACTTACAACAAAGTAGATGATTAAAGTTCACCGTGCAATGTTTTTCCTCTTGGTTCACTCTAGTCAGTGATGTTCCTCTTCAAACAAGCTCATGTGTATTTTGGGAGAAGATCCCAAGCCACTCCCAGGTCTTGCAGAACAAAGCACACACCAATAATTAACATTTTGTATAAGCCAACTACACAAGATCCAGCTTGATAATCAGATTCTTCCTTTTAGTCCCACTGTTATCCCCACCCTTCCTTGACTCCACAGCTGTTGCTGTGAAGAGCCTGGGTATTAACACCCCAACACTACAGCAAGGGGATACAGAACTTCACAGAAGCTGCACTTTCTGTGGAACAGTTCTATAAAAACAGTGAAGGCATCATGGGCATCATGGGCAGAACAGACTAAAGAACACGTATTTAGGAGCCAGTGATTATTGAACTATTTCAGTTCGCCAAATTTCATCTTCTCCTTAAGAAATTCTGCACCAGAACAGGACACTTTGAGTGACTGCCACTGAAGGTTTTGTGCTGTAAAGGAGCAGCAGATTCTCATTCCCAATATCCTGATGCCCTGATTTTTGTACACTGCCCTCCATGTGCAAGGCTGGCTCTGTTCTTGGATTTGTTTTTTCTCCTGTAAAAGAAGATAGATGTATTCTTCAATCACACTTACATCCCCTACCTTGCCTCTACAAAAACTTTTACAAACCAGAAAAACCTGTTACAACAAAAATAAAAACCAATCCTGAAACTCCTTACAACTTACCAAAACCCCTTAAAAATCCTTTTAAACTGTGCAACCACACAACATCCAATTTTTCTAAGTTTGAAAGGGTCCAGACAAAATTTTAATTCAGATCTCCAAGTCCATCATTTGAATAACCCTTGCCAACATCCCTCCAGCTGTTTCTGCACAACCACCAGCAGCCAGTTTGCAGCAAGAACATCCATGTACAGAGTGTAGTGAACTTCCCTCACTCAGGGAATGCCTCAGCTGAGTGAGAGCTGCCAGGTCCTGGATTTCCACCCATATTTAACGGCACAGAACCCACAAGGAACCATTTTTGCTCTGTATTCCTTTGACCTCAGAGTACACAAGCATCCTGCTCCAAGCAAAACATTACTAAAAGTTATTTATTTTTTGACAGCATGTAGTACAGGGCTCAAAGTTCCTCTGCAATTCCTCTGATACTGTACCAACAAAAATCTGTAGCTCAGATTCAATAGTTTCTATCCAAGGTGTCCCTTCCCCCCTACAAAAAAATAAACCTCTAAGACAAATTAGCCAGCCACCTCTCAGATGGAAGAATGACAAATCCTTCCCTGGTAAACCTGGCTGAGGACTGTCACCAGATGCCCGATTTTCTTGCCCCTCATCCTCAGCAAGAAAATAATCTTATTATTTCTAAAACAAACTTTCCAAACTAGGAATAAAATCATATTCACTATCTAAAACAATGAAGAGTATGTGCAGCTGACTTCCTTCAAAGCTGAACTGCATAACTGTAATTCAGGATATTTCAGGTTATCCAGGGTGGAGCAGCCACACTTTTTTTCTGCCACTTGCAAAAAGAACTTGAACAATTTTCCGTAGGAAAAGTACCTTTATCCCTCCAAACAGCATCATTCCTCAATACATCATTTTTAATATCAATTTCTAAGGAAGCAGATAAAAANGTGCCCACAGGACACTGAGGCTCAATTTTCTTGACCCTCATCCTCAGCAAGAAAATAATCTTATTATTTCTAAAACAAACTTTCGAAACTAGGAATAAAATCATATTCACTATCTAAAACAATGAAGAGTATGTGCAGCTGACTTCCTTCAAAGCTGAACTGCATAACTGTAATTCAGGATATTTCAGGTTATCCAGGGTGGAGCAGCCACACTTTTTTTCTGCCACTTGCAAAAAGAACTTGAACAATTTTCCGTAGGAAAAGTACCTTTATCCCTCCAAACAGCATCATTCCTCAATACATCATTTTTAATATCAATTTCTAAGGAAGCAGATAAAAAATTCCCATTTGTTATACATGAGAAATTAATTAAAATAAAGAAAAATATCTTAGATACCATACATTCAAGTGGTACATTTGCATATGATGCACCCTTGGTTACTGGAATTCTTCCACTTTGAGAATACTGCCCAGGAAAAAGCAAGAACAATCCTCACAGCAGTGTGGATGTGTCCAGAACTGTGGGAGCCAGAACGACAGGAAATGATAAGGGAATGTGCTGAAGTGCTGATTTTTTTTTGTTTATTTTAAAGTGTCAGAGTTTATTGATCCACCTTGTTAAGATTCATAGGGACACAGGACAGGGGACTCAAAGGACCTTTCATGTCATCAAGTCTTACTCCCTGCCTCCTCATGCAATCATGTCACAGTCCCATTAAGTGACCAACAGATCACATTTCACTTTCTTTGAGCATAAAATCAGTTCAGAGCAGATACCACAGGTGCCACATCATTCCCAATACACCTGGTCTATGTCCTGATTTTTTTTTTTAATACTACTCTCAATTCTCTACATTGAAACTTCCTTTTTTCTACCCTCTCTCCTCTTTTTTCCTCGATCTCTGTATGCATTCCCAGAAAAACAATGTTCTGCAGCCAGGGCAAGCTTCTTAACTATAAATCATTTCACAGGCTGCCCTGGCAAATGGGGGAGGTTCCTGACAGCTGGAAGAAAGCAAATGGAACTTGAGGAGGGGAGGGTGTGGATGACTAAGGCTGGACATGGTCACCCTTACCTCCATTACTGACAAAGGGAAGGAAGTAACAACACTGGAAGCCATTTCTAAACAAATGACAACAATAAGGTGATGAGAAATACTCAGCAAGGATTTATGAGAGGGAAAACATGCCTCATAACCTGATGAACTTCTTTGATTAAAATACAAGTTTGGCAGATGAAGAGTTGTCATTTCTCATCACTTCAGCAAGACTTTTGACACTGTCCCCCATGACAGCACCATAACAGACAAATTGATGAAGTTATGGACTGAATAAATGGATAGAGAGAGCCTGGAAACTGTCTGGACTGTCAGGCTCAAATTTCTAAAGGAAGAACACTACAATTAAGCTAACTTAGAGTTTCTTGAGGTGTTTACTGTATCTCATCACCTCAACATTACTACACAGGTCACCCTCACCAGTAAAAATCTTTTTCTTACCAAATCATGCAGTTGTTCTTGCCCTGTGTGGGCAATTAGCTATAAAATGTGGATGGGAATGCAGGGAAGAAGGTAATGGCAAAAGCACAGCCAAAATAAGCCAAGAAAGTTTCACTGGAAAGGCAAATCCCCAGATTTCATATCAAGGTCTAAATTGTCACTTCCCCTAGCCTTCAACACAAAAAAATGAGATATTCAACAGTCACAGTTTACAAAGGATAAATACATTGCTTTTCCTAATATCAGAGGTATAGAACAATGGGAAATGCACTTTATGAGGTATAGAGGATTAACCTATTCAAACTACTCAACAAGATTATAAACCAGAAAGATTTAATGTACAAATAACAAGAGAAACTTCTTCCAATTGACATTTAAGCTTTGTCAGCAGTAATTCATCCAGTAGTAACAGCAGTTTCATGATGGGGAATTTGGAAATGATAGGGAATTTGGAATTTTCACTTCCTGCCTTGCTGGTAGTGAAAAGAATTCAAGCTACAGGCCATATCTGCACCAAAAGAAAAGTCCTCTCATATTCACAGAGCATGCAAGCAGCTGTTCTAACTTTACAGCACCAATATTGCATAAATTAAGATGTTTTCAGTTCCATACTCATCACACAAATAAAACCATTCCAACCTAAGCCATCACAAACATATATGAAAATGAGGTTTACTGTTGCATAAAAATCAGAATTCTTAGTAACATTCCCAAAGATTCCTAGAAGAAAAAAAATGCCTGATTTTCGAAGGGATTACAGAAAATACAGCATTTAGAGAAAAAGTGCAGGTTTCCTTCTGTAATCCCTTCAGCACCATGCCAGGCATTCTGAAATCAGAGGAACTGTTCAGTCTTAGTGCAGCTTGTATTTAAATCTTACTTAAAACTGAAGTGACAAATCAAAAAGCCACTATTTTGTACTTTTTTCCCTTCTGCCTACACAGTTGGTTACCTTCTCCCCCCCTTTAAGCAGGGATATTAACAACAGTTCCCTGCTCATGCTGCTGAGTTTATTCTCAGCTGCATGAATAATCATTGCATAATTTATTACCCTCTGTAATACATGTGAACATTTATTTTAAGAATTCTGCATAACCTCAATTCTGTCAATTCTTGCCTCCTGCAACTCTGGCAAGACCTCAACTGATTTTTTTCATCTTCCATCTTTTAACATCTTAGAAAGTACCCAACCCTTTGGGGCTTTTGGAATTCTGGTTGCTGGATTCAAGTCCATCACACAGTGTAGGTTTAGGGTAAGGAATATCTATTACACAGCATTAAACCTCCCATCTCTTGCCCAGTGGGTAAGAGGAAGGGGAAGCAGGAGGTTGTTCCAAGGCTGTGCAAAGTGCCAGGAGATGAATCTGATTTCTGTGTAAGCAGCAAGGCCAAACACAGCAACAGACTGAATGAGGACATGCCTTGAATTCAGAAATATCTTTAGGTTGAGCTGAAATTGTGTAACTATTTTTTTTTGTCCTAAATGAGGACTTGGAAGTAAAAATAGTTACAAAACCATTTAATATTTCAAGATAACAATGACAGTGTGCAAATGGTGCTTACCTAAATTGTACATCATACAGCAAAAAGTGAACACAAAGACTTAAAATATGCTGCATATCTGAAATTAGAACTAGGCAAAAGATGTCTATTTCCTATTAATTTTTTGATACTTTATGTTAGGAGTCAGCAAGATTTTATTTGACTCACCAGGTATTACCTGGAGGAGTCATTGAGAACAAACAACTCTACCTGAGAGTCAATCTTGGCAAAAAGTTTTACTGAATTTTTAACCAAAAATCTAGTATATGCTTGTTTCTTATATTTATCTTTATTTTCCTCTAGTTCTTTGAAACAGTTTCTTGCTTCATTCCTATTTCTAGATTCTGGTAATGAAGACATATTTGCACTGCAGGATCAGGAAACAAAGGACCAGCTCTTAGGAAAAGTCACCTACATCACACAGATGCTACTAGCACTGATTTAAATTCAGAGATAGACAAAATCCAGGAGGGATTGTTTCTAATCCCAACAGTGTCAACAAAGAAAGTTCAGCTGCATTTACCAGAGGAAACCAGTCTTTAATGTCCCCCAGGCAGCAGTGAACACACTTGTGTTGCAAGAGAACTTCACTGGCAGACAGAACTGTGTTCTCTACCCAACCTCAAAATCATAATATTTTAGCAAATTGTTCTCCAAGCCCCTCCTGGTTCACATTCCAAAAATTCTCTGTGCTCATCTCCATGGCCTCAATTCCAAGGCAGTAAAAACCCAAGTTACCCATGAACTTCAAAGCAGTGATACAGATGAATTCAGGATAACTCTCCTGAGTAATGATTTAACTAACGACCTCATCAGCTAATGCATTCTCCAGCATAGAAACAATCCTTCTTGACAAGGTTTTCCTATGAAATAAGTGTTCTGGATGACCTTGATGTACCACTGACTAAGTAAATTTATCTATAATCCCACCTCAAACAAGACACTACAATAAAGTAGACACCTGAAATAGCCTCCTTACTGCAAAGTCTTCAAACACTGCAAAAGCCCCCCTTCAGCAAATTATGATGAAAATTTAGAGCACTAAAACCAGGTGGCAAAAGTGAGAACATTTCTAGTGACATCTATTGTCCACTGCTGAAAGTGGCACTCAGGAGACAAAAGTTCTTTAAAACTCGAAATAAGAAAATGCCATTATTTATTGCAAAGATGAGTTCTGATGATTAAAACTTCCCATCTGAATGCAGAACCTCATCTTTATTCAATTACATTATATCTTTTATCCAGGCTCTTTTCCAATTTATCACATTTCTTTTGAATTTTAATCACATCATCCAGTGTGCTCGTAACTCTTTTTTGTGTTGGTGTTACTGGCAGATAAAGACAAATCAAGTCCATTTTCATGGCCATTAATAAAAATACTTTAATACCAAAAGGACAATCCAGACTCTGTGAGACTCCAGCCTTCCCTTCTAGCAATATTTGAAGCATTTTTTTGTTTCCTGAGTTCCTTTACCAGGAGGTTCTGCCAAATCTCTGCTACAGGTAAGCCAGAGTGTGTAGTTTTTATGAAGTTCTCTTGTCATGCCATGGGAAAAGCTTGTCCTTTGAAAATCCTGGGAAAACTTCTGCCCTCTATCAGTACTTGCTAGACACAATTAATGAGTATTATCAGCACACTCACACACAAAAACTCAAATTGAAAAGAATAATCTCATTGTGACTTTGATTCACACCAGCCAAACTCTTCAAGTCCCAAATATGAACTCAGAAAAAGTTTCAGCACACATCCTTGTCCTAGAAGTTGCAGAAAAAAAGCCTAACAACAATCCTTATCTTCCTGTCAGCCTGACCTAATCACCAGGTATTTATTTTTCCAATATTTTCCATAAGTGCCTGCTTGACAACCACTCCCAGCATTCAAAATCATTTTAAAGATGTCATCCTGCAAAGAAAACTTTAAACACATTTAAACTTCTCTTCACTGCTTCAAGAAAACTCCATTTTTATTTTTTTTTTGCAGAAGAGCTGCTCTGAAGTTCTTGTGGAAAAGACTACAACATATCAGCTATCAAGCTTTTAACTGGAATTGCCATTTGATTCCAACAGGAAAGAGCAGCTACCTTCAGAGCAGGTGTTAATATGCAGAAGAAAAGAAAGGCAGCAGCTCTAACAGCAAACATCCAATCCTTTGATCAATCAGGAGTAGAAGTGCACTTCAGTCAGGATTCCAGAACTCACATTACAAACAGGGAATAGATGTACAAATTCTACCTGCCATGGAACAGGAGACAGCCTCACTCTGAGCTCTGCATCATAACTCCAGCCCACAGCACAAATGAATGCATGAATTTTCAAACTTTGGTAAAGACCAAATGTAACGAACAACAAACAAAAAAAATGCTATTTTAAAAATCAGATCAGCAGGGTTAGGTTTGGTTTTTTTTGTGGGGTCCCTGTTTTGGGGGATTTTGTTGTCTATTTTTAGGTTTAGAGGAGTTTTTTTTTAATTTCTGAACACCACTGATAGAAGAGTCCATTAGAGCAGCTCGGACACAAGTCACCTGTGACTCCAGCCAAGTGTCACCTTCCCTCTTATAACTTGGGGAGATTCCTTCCAACCCAGAAACCCCCCAAGCCCATTTCCTTGCACTCTGGCCCTCTGAAGCACCTCTAACACCATTTCTGGTGCTCCTGATCTGCTCCCCTGCCAGCTGTATCCCACGTTGTGCTGAGTGGCTTTAAGCATTAACTCTCTCACACACAGATTTAACAACTGCCTATAAATACACCTCAGTTACCTCCTCCCCTTGTCAAAATACATCATTTAAATGGAAAAAAATCTGTACCTCAACAGGTTTTGTTTTGACCTCAGATCCCCACATGACTCAGTGCCAGTAAGAACTGATATTCTGATTATAGAAAAGCATGACTGTATTGTAAGCAAGCCCTTAAAAGCTGCCTGCTGTCACATCAAGACATAACTAAAAAAAAAAAAAAATAAGAGAACTTACCTGCTGGCAAGGGAAGTCCTGAAATATCTGTAACAATAAAGAAATATGTTTAGAAACAGAAGAAAAAATAACTCTACAATTGCAGTGGCCTCATGATTTTTCTGCAAGGCCATACTTGTTTAATAAAGCACATTATCTGAAGCCACTTGCTGGCTGCCAGGAAAGCCACATGCAAATCAAAAGCATTTTCCTTGTCTCACCCTGTTCATTAACAGGATTATGCTCTGCTCACCTAAGTGAAGGACAAAGCCTCTACTGAAGGCAATGAGTGTAATTACTGCAGCAGAATACAGGTCAGTACACACAAATGAAGTGTTACATACAAAATTCACCATCATCACCTACAGAATTTCAGAGCTCAAAGTGTCAGGGATAGTCTTTGCAAATGAAGAAAGCTCTACAGAATGTTTTCTTTATTCTTAAATCTCTAGAGAAGTAGCCAAGCTTGAAAGCAGATAAGCATAGAACACAAGAAATAATATGAAAAGAAAGGACACTGATTTTTGTCACCAAGGCACATTAGACACAGTTGCTGAACATTTTTGTAGAAAATGCTAAGGCTGTCTTGAGCTGCAAGCAATGACCACTGTCTCAGAGTCTAAATAGAACATATTAAAAATTAGACACTAAAAAAAACCCCATTATATTAAACTGTAAGTCATTATATTGTTCCTGCCTGCTTTTCTATTGTCACCTCAGTGCACATCATGACAGGACCTGAGGTGCCCAGCAGAGTTCAGAGCAGCAACCAGAACCAACAAATTACTAAAAACAAAGAATTACTTAAGTCTGTAAGAACATGGACTGAGGACACACATAATGGAAACTGAAATAAATACAAGGGGGGAGGGGGATGAGAAAGGGGAACCAGTAAAACAAATGAGAGAAAAACTGAACTGAACCTCAGAAAAAGGTCTGCACAGTTATTTGGTTAAAGGGAACAGCAAAGTTGAGTAATAAATTGTCACACTGGGTCCAAAATCCACATAGAAACTGCACTTTAGACAGGTGTAGCAGCTGAAACAGATGCAGAGATTATTGGGGCAGATGGTCACTGCTTTGCTACCTATTAGAAGAAATAACGAAGCTTAATAAATTTATAAGCCCTGCTCTCACCAACAGATTGGGACAATTCATGTCTCTGGCTGGAAAACATGATGAAACCTGAATACCAAAGAGAATTACACCTAACATTTAAAGGCAGCCCACAAAACATTTCAAAAATGAACTGCCCTGCTCTGAGATGATGAAACAGCAGCACAGAAAGCTGAAATGCACTTAAAGCATGAAATCAAAGTGGCAACAGGACACCACTAACGAACCCAGAGAAAATACTGAATGCCTCAGTCTGGTAGAACACAATATTTAAAAAGATAGTAAAATGCATTTAAAAGATGCTCATCATGCTGTCTGCCTAGGAACAAAACCATCTTACATGTAAGAAATGCCTTGAGACAGGAGATGCAGCCAAGGAGACACAGGAACAGTGGGAAGCAGAAAACGCAACACTCCTGCTCACAATCCAAATCAGCACAAATGGAATGGAGCTTTCTTCCATCACAAGGAGATTTGCAGTGACCATTCATTTGGAAAGTTACATGAAGATAAATGCTCCATCATTTTTTGTTTGTATGTGTTTGTTTCCATGCTCTTTCTTTTATGAATTCACCAAAAAAAATTCCTGCTTGTCGCTAGGCTACACAACACCAACAACTGCAGCCACATGAGTAAAGCATCTAAAACTGGATTAGAAAACACTGTCATTCATTTTAATTTTTTCTACCACAATAGAAACTAATGTCTAAATTTAATTTCTAATGAACAATTATCAAAGGATTTAAGTTACTACAAATACTTAAAAGTGCATTAAAATCTTTACATTTTTGTGTATTGGGAATGTTTCGTCACAACATTTATTACTTTGGAAGCAGACTACTTGGTTAAATGTGCACACACAACAGATGTCAGGAAAATCACAGCAGAAATAACCCCAGAAAAGATGTTATTACTGTTATTATATACACACACAGGCAAAAAACAATCACTTACATCTCAGAATTTAAACAGAGAGAAGCTCTGCAGCTGAAACACACACACACATTTTTAACTTCAAGAGAGACCTGATCATATTCCAGTGTTTGTCCCTAACACCTGAGCTGCTGTTTCCTCTCTGATCTCTCCCTGCCAGTGCTCATTCAGATCCTTTTACTGCACCAGGACCTTCCCAAATGGGGCACTGACACCATCAGTGTCAGCTGCTAAATTTAAGTCCAACACTGTGAAGATTTCTTACTTCCACGTTCCACTGCAAATGAGTGCCACAAGTGCATTAACTGAAGAGATGCTGCACCCCTGGGACAAGTTTACTGAACAGCTTCCTGCAACTGCACCTTCTTCTATTTCAATTTAGTGCAAGAGACTGTTTTCTACCATTAATTGATATACATTAGATCTAAAAACAAGCTGGACAGAAGGAATTGAAGCCTGAAGGTCAAATCAGTATCCTCAAAACTGCCTATGTGCATTTAGCAGGTTACTTTGATGGTAATTCTCAGTTATTTCCATTAAACACAAAGTCCTCTATAGGCTGATTTTATATCTTCATTTTAAGTAAACACCACCACTACAGAAATGTCAGTTCAAAACAGCATAAATGAAATAAGTATTTCAGGATTCCAAAGATAACAGTAGCAATTGCACTCCTGTGTGCATGCAGACACCACAACAATAAGTGAAATGCTCATTACCTTCAGGTGTTCCTGTGAGTGTGGTCACTTTGGGAACTTTCTTATCACTGAGTTTGCCTCATCTCTCCAGCTCACTCTGATCTTTTCTGCCTTGAAACCTCCTAGCTTTATTCTCAAATATGGTTTTTCATTTAACATCTAACACTGAAAAACAATGAGTGGATTCTGGCTACACTTTAAAAAATTCCTTCACAGAGGTAAACTGAGAGCACACACTCAGGTAGCCCCTCAGTTCAGGATGCGTTTACAAACTTGCCTTCTCTGCTGTGTAAAACTTGCCCCTTTTTGAAGCACACTACAGTATTTCAAACTCTAGAGAGGAGAAATTCAAGCAGTGCTGAGATTTGAAGAGGAAAAAAACCCCAGGGTAGGGTTTTAATCTGGTTTGGGACTAAAATGAGAGGCTTAAGAGCATTTTGTCCTGTTGGGAAGGATTTCCTCACATCAGGGAGGCCTGGACTGACTTTTCTTCTACAACTCAGTTTTTGAATGCTTGGAGTGCTGTCACACAAACCACATTTACAGCAGCTGTACAACATGAACCAATCTTACTTTTTTATCTGCTCCAAAGTAGTTCTTCAAAGTGAAATCTAAAATGAATCATATTTCAAGTGCTGCTGCTCCTACTGATGCTTTCAAGGGATCACTTGAGTTCTGCATTTCTATTCTTAAGTATCTCCCTGTGCTACCTGGCAGGGAGCAAAACTGCCAGTTTGAACAGGCAGAAAGAAAAAATTACTTTCACATCATATTCTTTATCATAGCCAAACTTCTACATACTTTGTAAAGGCTTATCAGTTCCCAGAGAAAACTGGTTTTATCCCATGTAGATATTGGGAGGATGGAGCAGATGGCCTCAAGAGCTCCTTTCCAAGCAAGGTTTCTGTAATATTGGACACAGATGATTGTAACAGACCAGGAACAAGCTGAAATGACATTAGAGGTGCTACAAAATGGGAAAGTTCCTCAGCCAAAGAAAGTAAACCAGTTATGTACATGAATTCATCAAGCAGCAGAAAGGACAGTGTTTTAAAGAAAGAATACTATTATTACTTCTGTATGCACTGAGATGGTTTTGGGCACTACAGCCCTCAAAAATAGGCTTTGTAGATCCCAAAAACAATAGCTTTTTTTCATTTATGGATGCCCTGAGGATTGGATCTCTACCACTGTATTTGCTTTTCTAAAACTATGCATTTTACATTGCAGAGTTTCAACGAATGTTTTCTTAAAAATGGAGCCACAACTTTAAATCTTCCTTCCAAGAGTAACATCCAATCATGGAAAACAGGAATGTTCTGTGAGCTTCCTATTCCTGCCTGAAGGTAAAATGAGAATATGGCTCCGTGGACATGTCCAGAGACTCAGACTCTGCCCCATCTGCAGCACTGATCTCCTTCCAGAGCTGTGGTAAGCAGCAGACCACAAGAAATTTAATCCAGTCCTCCTGCAGCAGGAGCTGGCTGACTCCAACCTCACAGCATTCCCTTGAAATTAATTCAGAGATTCAATTCACAAACCAATCTCTCTTTCCAGGGAAGAGTGAGGGCTCGCAGCACACGAGGAACCACAGACCACAGTCTCCAAGAAGCCAAGCAGCACATGGCATTGGACAACAATCCCTGCAACTAAATGAGGAATATCACAGACCCACCAGGAAATGCAATTTTCCTATTTAGCTACGGTTCCAAAATAATTTAGGAATACAGATGCATATTCAGTTTTTTGCCTTTGTGTGGCTGGTCCTGAAGGATGTTGTCTTAGAGGCTGGATCCAACCAGCTGCAAAGTCTCCTTTCCTATATTTCCTAGCAGGCTAAAAAGGATGTTGCTATGGTCTTTAATGAAATTGAGATATCATCATCTATGTAAAAATACTTCTCTTTTTTTAAAGAGTAAATAAGTAAACACAAAACACAAGTCATCTTTCAAAAAAAATGCTTTGTGAAATTACATTTGTTGAGAAACTCAAGGATTTATCCATGACCATCTGATCTACTGAACAAAGACCTTGGAGATGCAATGAATTCATCCTGACTGCACTCCTATAAAGGAAAAGCTATTAAAAAGTTTTCCACTATGATTAAAAGATTGTATAAACCACCAGTTGCATTGTTCCATAGATTTATTTTTTCCCCTTCATCATTAGAGTGCATCTCATTTGTAACCTACACCTAACCTACTTCTAATTTAGCAATCTGCAGGGCTGAATATTAACAACCTTTTATTGTATCATTTCACATTAAGGCTCTTTTTAGGGCAATTTTCAATGCAACTCAATAAAATCTTTTCATTTACTAGCTATGTAGAATGAGAGGCAAAAGTGCCTCACTGTAAAGGCCCATTTTTCCTAAACATTTTATTATCCTTAGAAGTCTTTAAACTGTTTTGGCTTTCAGTAGCAGCCCTGATTTGCAAACACCAATACCTGACAAACTGTTCAAATGTCAATCCTAACAGCACTAAAACCACCATTTGCTTACTCAGATTAGGGTTTTTTTCCCCCTATTGACATATTTATTGCATTTGCCTTAGGCACAGCAGCAGCTGAATATCCAGCTTAGCTGCAAATCTTCATCTGTTACCCTGGGGAGAGCTGGAGGGGGGACAGTTACAGGACAGCCACCTCCACCCACTAAACCTGGCAGCAATTCTTTTGTGCTCGAGCCAGATCAGAAGAAATTCAGCACACAAACCCACACATCTTGTGTTTACAGCCCTACTTCACAGGAGATCCACGTTGCACTGGAGTCCCTTATTATCCTGGTTTAAATCTTTGCTTCAGCTGTGAGTAGCAGCAGTAATGATTTAATGCTCTCATTTCTGTCTGCTGAAAAGGTTAACGAGCAAGCAGCCGACAATGAGCCGCTGTGACACCCTGCGACGTGCACAGCCTGTGCTGGGCTTTGCAGAAGTTCTCTTTAACCACTCACCAGTTCTAAAGCAAGCTGTTGCCTCTGAAACACAAAAGCCACAACAAATTCAGCAAGGGAAAATGAGAGGATCGACTGAAATACTGCACAGAAGACGAAGGTCTTTTTCAAATTAAGTGTTTGGTTGATAAAACAGGTACAAGGCATATCTGTTGTGTGCTGATCACCACATCTGGCATATCTCAAGTGGCTTTAAATATGGAAAAGCTTTGAGGTGTTACACCAGTAAAAGCACCAGCTGATTCATCCCAGACCTCAGGAACACCTTCACTTCATATCTGCTTCCATAATCTCTCAATTTGTTGTCAGTTCACTGTCACATTCCCCTCACTACCCCACTCTTCTGTTTGTACCTGGCTTTCCTCTTCCCAGTTGAAAACAGAATCAGTATTTTTTGAATTTGAATACAGAATCAGAATCACTATTGAGTCTCCTTGGCTTATAGCATCTACACCAAAAAAAAAAATAGGAATTCAACAGTTTCCAATCTCAATTGCTCTTCTCCTACTGATACTCCTCCAAAATCACTCTGCTTATGCTTCTTAAATGCCAGTTTTTGAAATTGAAAAAATATAAACTGATTAAGAATCAGAGTAATCCACCTGTGTTTTCCTCCATCTCGGTGAACTCTGCCCTGAACTCTGTATGCACCTCAGCACTTCAAATTCATTTCCACCACATCACTGAGCATGAGCACTGAGTTATCTATGCAGCCACCAGGAGCCAAATTTTCAACCAGGCACACTGAACAGTAGGATATTAAATGAAAAGGTTCTGGTGGAAGTTACATTTAAGGAGATTAAGAAGTGCAAGAGAAATCACTGTCATTACTCAGGGCAGGTGGGATCAATCTCATTACATACAGAGTTACAGAACATGCAGTATCTAAGCAACTCAGATAAAGAATTTAGTCTCAATATCTACACAAGTACTGTATGCACCTTTTGCCTATGGGGAAGAGAGGTTTGGATAGAGAAGAGGATGGAGCAGTTCCCCAATAATTGGTTTTATTCAGCATCACAAAATGGGTAAGTGAACTGTGCAAGTCTGCAGGTCGTATTAAGCTCTTATGGGTCAGCAAAAATCATATCAATGGGGGTAAAAAAACCAACAAGGATCTCACAAAATTAAGCAAGTTGCTAAGACAGCAGCTGCACTTCAACACAGAGCTGTGATGTAATGCATCTGGGGAAAAAAGTCTGAGCAATACCTCCTTAACCAAGTAACACTTGCACTTTCTCCAGTTCCAACTGCGGGAGGAAGGCTGAGTCACTGTTTTCTCTGAAATCATCAGCTCAAACTGGAGTAGCTGGCCAAAAGCAATAAAACATTGTGTCTCATTAGGAAGGGTACTGAAAACATGGTACTTAAACGTATTACTGTGCAAAACCAAAAAGCATCAACATGTTGTGTCCAGTTCTGGTCTCTGCAGCAGAAGGAGGCAGAGGAGTCTGGAGCTGGGCAGCTGAAGTGATTTGAGGGATGGAGCAGCTGCCAAGGAAGGCCAAATTACCAAATCTGGGGCCCCCTCAGCAGGGAGGACATGAGGCTCAGGCTGAACATGATCACAGCACAAGTGGAGGGGGTGGGGGAAGAAGAGAGGAAAAAAAAATGGAAAAAGGAAAAGCAAATCGATGCAGTACCACCATTCAACAAATCCTGCCAGTCTGAGCATTAGGGAATATCTGAGGAAACTACTGGAGATTAGGTTCAAACCAGTGAGAGTGCCTTCTCCACAGCTGGCACTGAGCTCCCTGCAATTCCTGCAAGAGAAAAGTGTTTAGAGAGGTGCCACCAGCCACTGGGCCAGGCATGCAAACTGTAAAATAATGTAAATAACATTTTCTGCTGCCATCAAGGGCCACTGCTGGGCTGGGCAGTCCCTGGTGTCATTTAGCAGCATCTCTTGTATCAGCAGCACCTTGGCCAGTGATTGTCCCCCTGTCTGGACACTGGGGAGGCCACACCTCGAATCCTGGGGTCACATTTGGGCCTCTCATGACAAGACAGACATTGAGGGGCTGGAGCACGTCCAGAGAAGGGAACAGAGCTGGGGAAGGGGCTGGAGCACAAGGCTGAAAAGGAGCAGCTATGGGAGCTGGGGGGCTCAGCCTGGAGAAAAGGAGGCCCAGGGGGAATCTTCTCTCTCTCTCTCTCTCTCCAGCTCCCGACAGAAGGTTGGAGCCAGGTGAGGGTGGGGGGGGTCACTCTCTTTCCCATTTTGACGGGAAATGGCCTCAAGCTGTGCCAGGGGAGGGTTGGCCTGGCTAGGAAAAGCTCTTTCACAGAAAGGGCAGTCAAACACTGGAAGATGTTGCTGGGGACATGGTGCAGTGGTGGCACAGCTGGGTTAACAGCTGGAACTACCAATTTTAAAGGTCTTTTCAAACTAAAAGGATTTTGTGATTCTCGTGGTCTGAAACTCCCCGTCGTGGCTCTGTGAAGTCACGAGCTTAAACATCACCTACAAGAACACCTACTCCATCAAAAGTAGTGTTCTAAGAATGTCAGCCACATTACAGGCATGTTCTTATCCTTTAATGGTTTATCACAAAGGGAGATGCGTTTAAATAAGTCCAGAAAACCTTAAAAGCACTTAAGATGCTTAAGGAGGGACATGTGTGTGCTGGCAGTCATTCAGATCTATCAGCAATATCTCCAGCACTATGATCTGTGATCACATCATCCTGATGGAAATATTGTGACATTTTATGAACATAACAATTCAGGCCCTCAGGCAGGCTTAGGGAAAGCAGCAGACATGTATTCTATACGTGTGCAGCTACCCCCTATTTGTACTACAGAGCACTTGTTCTTCCAGTGATAGCTTCAGTGGATGTTTTCCTTTCAAGAAACATTGTCTTGACATTGCTTGCTATGATTGAAGCTCCCTTGTCATTTTCCTTGAAGGACTTGTGACACACAATGTGCCACCACAAGTCACCCACGTCTTCAAAAGGTGACAGGATTGTGTAGTTCCTGCACTGAAATACAAATTAGCTCTACATGTCAGCGAAGGCTGCTTTGTGCTTTAGGTATGACAGGAACTTAGCACAGAGCACGGAGGTGTTCCAGAATGCAAAATAAATGTGATTCCAGCTAAAGAAATGAGTGCCAAGGGCACAACCAGGAGGGCAGAGAATGAGGAGAAATTACTTCAGGCAAAATATTAAAAAGCTCAAGACACAGCTGCACATCCCAGACCACAATGTAAGAGGAAACTGCTGTCTGAGTGGTTTTTAGAGGGGGTCAAATGGGAGTTTCGATTTGGTTTTAAAATGGTAGCTAGTTAGAAGGATTTAGGGGAATTCATCATTAGATTAATGATGTAACAGAAAAAGTACCCAAAGTTTGTTTTTCGGAATATTAGAACAGTATTTTGCAAGTTTGGGGTGGTTTTCTTATTAAAACACAAATTCTTAGAAAGTTGGGCGAGTCAACTTCCTTTCATGTTTCACCACTGTAAAATTATGCTGTTTCCATGGTTTTGGCCCACACATGGATTCCATTGTTACAGCAGTTTTTCAGGAGCTGGAATTACAGTTTTAAATTTTTCTTATTTGAAGTTACAGATGGGTGAAAGAAGGTTGAAGATAATCGATGCAGCCAGCACAAGAGTGAGGGAGAAAAAAATTTAAGAGTTTTCCAGTAAAGAACCTACACGAAGTAGTTTGCCAGAAACTGAACAGAAGATTATCTCACCTTTACACACACATTGTCCTTACCTAAAACAAAAACTAAAAAAGAAAAAAAAAAGAGAGGGAGTGTAAGAAATGAATGGAGGTCTTAAGGGGAAAGTTTAAGGAAATAAAGACCTTGAAGAGAATAAGGTTCAAAGTTAAAATCAACCCAAGTTCACTGTGCCCAGTTGTACCCTTTTTGTCACTAGCTCTATAAATTGTACCCTCGCTGTCAGTTGTACTCTCAGTTACGAGTCATATGAATTTGTACTCATCAGCACCTCTGTTATCAATCCCATGAAGTTTGTACTCCAGTTTATTCCTGTACCCTCGTTGTCAGTCACATGAATTTGTACTCATTAGCATCTTTGTTGGCAATTCCATAAGTCTGTACCCCAGTTTATTCCTTCCTAAAAGCCCTTAGAACCCCACCCCGAGCCCCCTTACCTGCTGCCACTGTCTTCCTGCAAAGCTCCACGCTGATCTTGTGCCAGCTCCTCACCACCATTTTGTGACAAGCTCCTTCCTACTATCCCAGCTGTCTGTCTTCGCCTACATCTCCGCCTTCACACCACCCATGTCTCCGCCCCAGTCTCCGCCTGCATCTCCGCCTTCACACCATCCACGTCTCCGCCCCAGTCTCCGCCTGTGTCTCCGCCTTCACACCATCCATGTCTCCGCCCAAGTCTCTGCCCGCGTCTCCGCCTTCACACCACCCATGTCTCCGCCCCAGTCTCTGCCTGCATCTCCGCCTTCACACCATCCATGTCTCCGCCCAAGTCTCCGCCTTCACACTGATACACCTGCCTGTCACAGTAACCCCACCGCCCATATGGAAATTACCCTGACTCCCAGAAATCACCACAAACCTGGAAGTGAGATTTAACTGCATGTGCAGATCCCTCGACAAAACCACCTGCAAGAGGGAAACGGCAAAGCACCAACATAAAAGGAAAGTACTCCTGAGTTACCACCAGTGACTCCCGCCACTCACCATAACTGCGAAAGTAGTCTATAGGTATGAACCCCTGGACTGAGATGAGCCAAAGCGAGTTCCTGGGACTCCCTGCAAGGCTGAACTCCCGGCTCTGGAGTATACACCAAAGCCAAAGTAGGCCTCCTCTGGAGCGAAGCAGTGGCGCAGGCATCCTGTAGGACACCCCCCTTTATAATTAAATAAAGGCATAAAAGGAGGTAACATCTAGTCTCCTGCCCGTGTTTCCTTCAGGAGGGCCTTAACACTTCCATCCATGAAAAGACATACTGCCTAAGAAATAACATGTTTTATTGCTCACAATGGGATTACTCCAGTGTTCACTCTTTGTTGTTTCATGCACTTCTCAGTAACAGCAGCTGCACAAGTTTTGCTCTATACAGAAACCTGCCTCAAAAAATTATATGAAATCTATTTGTTATGAGAATACTGAGGTTTTCTGAGCCCAAGTGTGATAGTCTGGATGGAGAAGGAATTTACTTCTGCTGGAGTTCTCAGAGTGAAGCACAACATCCCTTCACAACAAATGGACATTTACACACAGAACTACAGAGGCTGAAATCAGCTCTGCAGTGAAGACACAACAGTTTTGGATCTTGACCATTTAAGAGAACTAAGAACACTCAGTGTGCTAGAAAAAGTCCGGTAAGTTCAACACCATATGCATGAGAACAACTCCTTTAATGTCTTCTGGGTGTTTCCTCAAGTCTTACACATCCTCCCAGGGACACAGATTACACCACTTCCAGCCACTGTGGTGTTTGCAGACACAACCTCTGCTGCCAAGTGTCATAATGCTGGGGAAGAGGGGAGTTCAATAAAAAGTAAAAAAATTCCAAACCCAAGAATATGAAGGAACATTGATTCAAGAAGCATCTAGGTCAAGTAAATTATTTGTCAAACACCAGAGCAGACACAAGGCAATGAGAATTAGCAAGGAGATAAAACTGAATGTTATTTCTGTCATTTCACAAGGACACACAGTTCTTCTTAAGCCAAAAAGACACAGAGCCTACCTCAGGGGGTAAACAGGAGTTTGGGGGAAACAGAAGTAAAGACAACAAAACAGGAAAGAGAAGAAGAGACATAACAGAGCAATATATTGTGTATTCATCTAAACTGAAAAGATTATTTTCTCTTAGTATGTTGCATGTTAGCAGTAGTTGTGTTAGGCTGGTTCTCACACGACAACATTTATGCACCAGCAGAAACAGAAAAAAACTTTTTCCTAGCTTCTCCTCTGCTTTCTCTGTCCCCTCTTATAAAGTTTTCCAGATGGAAAATAGACACTGAATGAAANTCCTCACACCACAGCATTTATGCACCAGCAGAAACAGAAAAACACTTTTTCCTAGCTTCTCCTCTGCTTTCTCTGTCCCCTCTTATAAAGTTTTCCAGATGGAAAATAGACACTGAATGAAATAAGACAGCAAAAAAGATGACAAGTGAGGCAGGGAGGAGCCATGGGCAGAATAAAAAAAAATAAAATCAGGAAAAGAAAAATACACACATACATCAGGACAAAGAAACCCCAAGAGATGACTGACAAAACTAGATTATGAAGGTGAAGAGGGGGTAGTGGGGGAACAGGAGTGCAGACAGAAGAACTGCAGCACACAACATGAGATGGGCTTTCTTCTCCTAATTGGTTCTGTCATGTCGCCGTCGGAGAGTGGCTCAAAGACAGCGGCGCTGGTGGGATGGGAAAGCCCCAGCTCGGCTGTTCTCTGCAAGAACCTGATCAAACAGGAGACCCACTTGGGCTGACAGAACACACACACACGTGCAGCTTCCATGTCCCCTTGGGTGTGATGCCTTATGTTTTAGCTTTCATGTTTTTTAGATTCTGTGCTGCCTCGGGATGCAATTCTGAGCCTCACATTCAGTGCTAGTGAGTTCTCTTCACAGAGTAGGGAGACAAAACAAATCCTTTTCCTGCTGAAGGCCAAGGACAACTTTCAGGCCCAAAAGCACAAACAATGGTGGACTGAAGGGGGAAACAAGAAGGATGAGATCTCACAGCGTGGAGCTGTAATTGGACAATTAAACCCCAATATGCAAATGGACCAAAACTTAGCAAAGAGTAAGACTTCGTGACCTGGGGCCCATTTTGTGACCATTCCTAGTCCACCTTGAGTGTCACCCTAGCCAGGCTCTTGTCCTGCCCAAGGTGTATCCTAGAGCCTTTCAATAAATACCTACTTTATTTTCTAGCTCTGTCCAGTCTCTGTTTCAGGGCAGCTTTCCCAAGGCACCAGCTTTGCCTTCCCAGCTTGGCCATTACTCATCTGAGCAAAGGGAACAGGGCACAGAGTTTGTTTCCAATCCAGCACTGCGCGAAGTCAAGCGCGTATGATTAATGGGTTCTCATCTCCACAAACCCACTGAAAAATTTCAGCTTGGCATCATTAAGATTCTATCAGCCCTGAATTGCAATTTAAGATGGTATTTTTCGCCTTAATCTGCTGCTCTATTTAATCAATTTAATGCACAGTAAAAACTTAATTTGACAAAATTGAAAGCATTATTTCTCCCTGCCTCTGGCACGAAACAGATTAAGACCACCAGAAATACTTGCAGAAAGATTTAAGATTCATTACATATTGGGTGGTAGATAAATATTAGATATGCTATGAACTCCAAGTCTAAAAGCTGTGCGTTTTAGTTAATGCTGCAATTACCCCCCAGCAGCTCACCAGAGTCACGCTTCCTACACAAGCCATGACTGTGATTTTTGAAATCAGATCTCCTAAAATACTGTTTTGTACAATGCTGACAAACTCCACAGACAGTAGGGAGAAGGAACAAGGACAGCTAAGACAGTTTGTGATTTATACAAACTTTACACCTCCTGTGTAGGCTTCTGGCCAAATCCAGGCTGGATAAAGGCACAGGTCAGAATAGAACATGTTCTAGGACATGAAATAACAAACAGCTTACAGCCCTACCCAAAATTCAATTTAAACCAGTTAGATTATCCACAGAAGGTGAAAAGACAGTGACAGAAAGCTGCCACATAAATATGTTTTGAGGTCTCAACAGTCTGAAGCTCCAAGTTACAGAAGACACATCCACAGTTCAGTCCCAGAGCTGGAGGTACCCAAATGGTCCCAGGGTTGGAGCTGATTCTCCAAGAAGCAGCTCCTCTCATCCCATAGCCAGGGCTGCAGCACGATGGCACTACTTGTGCTGTGAACAGAGCACTTCTGCCTTCAGGGCTGTCAAACCAATTTTCCTCATAAATAACTAACAAGCCAATTTTCTGGGCAGCGGCGGGGAGAGGAATCCTGACGGCTGCTGCCCACAAAGCACACTCATTTCTTCCTTAGCTAAGAATCACTAAGTCCCTTAGAAACTCTGACTTGCCTTGTAAGTATTTAAGTAGACTATTACAAGTTGATTTTAAATGGATTTTAAAGCTATCATGATTTTGTACCTAGACAGGAGTTCTTGGAGAAGAAAAATCAAACATAAAATGCTGTTAAAACAGTCAGAAATTTACTGTTCCTGCTGATGTTAAGAAGCAGCACTGCTTCACTTGAAAAGTACAAATATGTCAGTAACAGCTTTTTTCATTTATGTCAAGGGATTACAAAGTGTATACACTTGCAGAATTACATCTTACTTCAACTTGCTTTGTTGATATCTAAAATGTAATACTAATGGTGAATACTACCCTGCTGATGTGTAACAATTCCTTATCAGCAAACCAAGCCAGCTGGAGCATAAAGGCAATCATGATTTCCTTTAAGAATAAACAGAAAAGACCAACAAATATCCCAATTATATAAGGGTATTTGGTACAGTCCTGTGTGGGCTGGACTCAGTGAACAAATATTTTCTGCACAAAGATAAGAATTCAAGACCACAGAGAAGTGTACAGTATAAATGTGGCTATGCCTCAGCAGTGAGTGCTGAGAAGCAGAAAAATGTAAATCTTTTATACCACAATATAATCCGTAAGAAAGGACAGCAAGAGTAATAAAGCCTAAAGCAAGAAAAACATTGTTAAGCTTTAAAATTCTTCACTGATACTGCAGTTTATTCCTTGCCCCACCATTTCACAGGAATGAAGAAAAATCAGCTCACTTCTTTTGTTATTTCCAACAAGGATGTATTATTTGAGGATTATTCTCCAAAAAGCTTTTCCATTTCTGATCATCCATTAGGCATGAAAACAGGGAAGATGAGCAAAAAAACCATCCAGCTTTCCCTGCTTCTGATCCAACTTGGACAGAGTCAGATGCCACTGAATCCTACCAGAGTGAGAACAAAGAATTGAACTTGGTCACAATGATGATCCAGAGCAGAACTGACAGTTGTTTCATGCACTTCTAACCTCAGTAACGTGAAGAAGGTGAACATTTTTTAATTACTCTATAATCTAGTTCTCAATTTATCACGTATGAATTGCCAGGCACCCCAGCACACTATATTATTTAGCACACATTGTAACTGTATCTTCTGCCTCTCATAATGTGCAGAATATATATGCAATGCTTATTAAAAATTTTAAATTAAAATCTTGAAAAAACATTCAATTCATCAAGGTCTCCAGTTCCCCAGTCTGCCCTCTCCAGATTGCTCCTGAACATAAGACTCATCCTGTGAGTTCAAGCTTGAGGCATAAATGAGAAAGAAAATGGTCCAAATTAAAAACCTTATCCAAATTTCCAATAATTATTAAAGAGACTCATTTTCAAGCCCTTCAGGATCTAATCAGGCTCAGAGTGGACACAAACCTAAATTTGCTTGACTACATTGAAGTAATTCTGGCACAAAATCAGGCAGGAACTACACAAGGTTGCCAGTATTTCAGGAACTTCTGAACACATCTTTTTTCACTGACACAGAGATCAAGTTAGATAACTGCAGCGTGAACTTACACCAGTGTCAGTTCTGGCACAGTTAATATTTATTTTGTCATTCTGCAAACTAAGCATTTGTGACAGTACAAAGGAATTTCAGGCTGCATATGCAAACAACTTGTCACAGAATTGGAGCTGGAAAAATTTCTGCTTGTATTTGTCTGCTGCAGCCCCACAGAAGAAGAAATGCACAAGTTCTTATTAACAGTACACTGAAAGCTCAGAGCAAACCACAGGAAGCTCAAAGGACCAAAAAGAACTGTTTTCACCCAAGTGACAGGGATGTTAACTCTACTGCCACATCAATGCAATTTAACTAAATCCCTTTATCTCCCTTTTCCCCAATTCCTGAATCACAGAGTAACAAAAGTCAGGAGGCTTGAAGGAAACTTATGAACTGTGTCTCCGTAATGAAGAGAAAAATCCCAGAAATCCTCTAGAAGAATTTGGGGTGAACTGGGCAACTGTGACCTCTGAACTCCTCAGGTACCTCTAGCACATCTGGCTGCATTAGGTCAGCCAGATGCCTAAAGCAGCCCCCAGCAACCCAGCAAGGCTGGAATCTCAGAATGATTTGGGCTACAAGGGACCTTTAAAGGTCACCTAAATTCCAACCTGTCCACCACAGGCAGGGACACTTTCCTCTAGACCAGGTTGCTCCAAGCCCCATCAAACCTGGCCTTGAACACTTCCAGGGATGGGGCAGCCACAGCTTCTCTGAGCAACCTCTGCCAGGGCCTCACCACCAACACAATTTCACCTTCTTAAAATACTAAAATATTTCAATACATTGTTAAAAAACTCAGATTTAAATCTGAGAAACTTTTCTGAGTAGATTAAGAAAGCATTATTTACCACACAGCATGGCAGTGTTCAGAACAGCCCTGAGCAGGGAGAAGGCACCACCAGCATCATCACTGTGGGCCCTTTATCCCAAAGCCAGCACAGTTCTGACCTGACCTCCCCAACCCCCTCCTTCACAGTGCTCTGGATGGTTCAAAATTCCAAGTGTCCCAGGTTTGGGGGACATCCAAGGGGAAATCACACAATCATCAAGGTTGGAAAAGACCTCTGCAAATGATGATCTCAGAGGTCTTTTCCAACCTAAATGATTCCATGATTCGGGGTGTGAATGCTGCTGTCAGCAGCCAGAAATCAGCAGCTCTGTTCAGCTGTGGTTTGAAGCTTCTGCCTCTTGCAGAGTTTGGCAGGAACCAGTTCACGGCCAAAAAATTACGGGGGAAGGATGACAGAGATAGCAAACAGCACAAGCCTTGTTATTTAGGAAACCGAGGTAGCAAAAGACAATATTGTCATTAATAACACAACCACAGAGAGCTGTCAGGGGTGGTGACTTGCAGTGGTTTCATCCTGTCCAAGGGAGTTTCTGTGCTGGGAACAAGGGCATCATCATCTGGTCCAAAGTACCTCTGACAGAGAACAGACACTAAAAGGCTTAACCCAGTGATGTATGACTACAATGTACCAGCTAACACTCATTTAGCTCACCTCAGAAAAAGCAAAACAAAAAAGGATTTGAGGTACTTCCCACACAGACTTTTCTAATGAAGACATTGTCACGTCTGTAGGCATTAGACAAAGTCAACAGGTTTGGTAACTACCTACAGCTCTAAAATTTGAAGTCTACAAATTAATTAGACACTGTTCCAAAAACCACAAAGTACAGCTTTGAGGTTGAGCAGTGACTTTGCCACAATTCAACTCAAAAGCTCAAAAGCTCTTGCCAAAGCATTTGAATGCAAAGACCACCGAGTTGCACCTTCCTGAAGTATCCTACATCCAGAATGTGTATTTCTGGAAAGTGTGGCTTTTGAAGAAGTTAATACTAATATTATAAAATTCCTCCATATCTTCCTCAAAGTACAAAAATACCAAGATATACTGAGAAACAATGGACTGACTTTATTCTTCCAGGACTTAAAAGTTCCAGAGAATTTGACTCCCCATTGTCTCCTTGGCCTTTATTCCAAACCCTAAAACTGCAGTCATTCAAAATGCAAATATTTTGTAGTGGGGATAAGTAAATACAGACCTTTTCCCCACAAAACAGTTTCAATGCTTCTCCCTTTCATACAGATCATGAATGGATACATTTGTCCCCTTATAAACTGCTGGTGGATGGAGCTACATCTATTGTCCTCTGACCAACTGTAACATGATTAAGAACCAGATGAACAGAAATCCAAACACTTTCAAGTAGCATAAAATATTAAAAACAACTCATATGGCCTCAGACAGCAGCCACAAAAATTTATTTTTAGGGACAAAAATCTTCTCATTCAAGAAAAACATGACGGATGATGAAATTTATTTAATTCCTGTGTATTAAATTGTGAGACTAAGTGAGCTGAAACCTATTTGGGGATCACTCCTGCGCTGGATTTGCAGCCCTGATTAATGCCTAAATACTGATATATGTGACTGAAAGCTCCAGAAAAACTGAGGTCTTTTGGGGTCTTTGGGAAACTGAATGACACGAGAGGGACAGTGTCCATGGTAAGAGCACAGAATTTTCAAATATTTGACATGCAATTAAAATTACTTTTGCATTAGAAAACTTGCCAGCAGTAGCTTGTTTCTTATTTTATCTTTATTTTCCCTTCATATTACCCGGCATTTTGAAGGGCAAATTGCACAGCAAGTCTAGTTAATACTGCTTGTGAAACAGGTTAAATGCATGAACCATGTGTGCAGAAGATACAGTAATTTATAATTCACATGCCTTGGTCTCAGAACCTCCATGTGTTAGTCTGGAGTTGGAGATCAATTTACCACAACTCAGAAGTGCTTTGAAGCTCAAAATCCAGCAATGCACAAATCAATATTTAATTGGCAGTCAGTGTAGGAGTTCAAAATTTATCAGAAGCTATGTACAAAGTATATATTATAAACCACAAAAGGAAATAAATACCAATAAGTACTACCAAAAGCCTCAGCAATTAGAGACGAGTATTTAAATGTAATTTCTTTTAATGTCTCCCGATTTTAACAAAAATTTGTGAACAACCCACACATTTAAGTTACAAATGGTTCATGTGTATTATTATTTGCATCATCCAAGACCATATTTTCCCTGCACATTTCCCTTTTTACCACAAGGAATATCATAGTACTGGAGAGGTTTTCTTGTCCTTGGGCTGTTCACATCCCTGACTCCATCCCTCCTTTAAATTTCTTTCTTCAGAAATCTGAGCTACAGTGGGCAGATCAAGACATGTCCTTGCTTCAAAACACATTTTAGGCAATTTTAATGATATGAGAGAACTGTAAAATAAGAAAATGCAAAGTTACCAGGATTTCCTGAACAGACTGTGTGTGACCTCAATTAGCCATCAGATCTACACAGAAAAAAAATGGATGCTTGAAAACATGAAAACCAGGATTAACTGAATTGGGCCAATTTGCAGAAATTCTACATTGCTGCCTCTCAACAGGCCTGAGAAAAATAATAACTCTGCCACCCAAAAGCAACCAGCCTTTTGTTCAGTTTCTGTAATCTTCTAAAATTAACTAGAAAAATTTTAGCCCTGAGGCCCAACTTTGTGTCCTTCCTACAAACTGCTCTTCAAATGTGCACAGCTTCACACTCATTTATCTTAAAAAATTATTAAAAAAAAAAAAAAAAACAGGAAAAGAAGTACATACTAAAGCAACAAATTTAAACTCCACCTAACTCACCAAAATAACACAGAAATTAGGTTTTTTTCTGACAAAAGTATTTCACAGTTCAGATGCAAACTGAGGAATGACATGTTTTCTTTAAAAACATAAACCAGGTGAGGAATTTAAAGTGACCTAGCAGAGCCATCTCATTGAGTGCAACACTCTTTTCCCACCTTGCCCACTAAAAATTAGGAAATGCAGAACTTACACCAGAAAAGCATTAGATGGTAATAGAAAAATGAACTCTGCATCAACATTTCAGCTACTTTTTCCATCTGCAATGCTCCCCTGAATGTAACAATCACACATTTTCTTTGATTCTTTAGTGGGAGTTTCTTCTGATCCCTATTTCTCACACTCCTGATGTACAGATAATGCAGGGATGGCAGCAGCATTCTCTGGACATACGAATATAGGAACACAGAGACCATCAGGACATTGAGCAATGTAAATTACTGTTTCCCTTATGTCCTTCTTCTTTATGGGAGGAGAGCTGCATTAGGTTATGTCTTCAAAGCTAAGTGTTCACTCTCAAAAGTAACACCAAAATCACTAATTCCTTGTATTAATACCAAGATTCAGTGATTTCTATGTAACTCTAACTTTGGATCTATTGTGAGTTCTTAGTTAACCCTTCCCTTCAAAAGGATGCAGAGTAGCTGGTGAAAGTTTCACACCACATATGTTTATTCACACACACCCCCAAAGAAAATCTTCCAGGTAGCTTTGCTTTGGCTTCTCTTCAGACCTTATCAAGAGGAACACTCTGAACTGAAGCCCAGATTTCACCCCCAACACCAAATGTTCTATTCCTCATTGAATACTTACATGACTACAAGATCTGGAGAAAGTGGGCCTTGAATTAAAAACTGAAGTCACCAAAAAAAACTGTTCCAAAAAGATGCAGAAGTCACAGTTCACTGACCTCCTTCCTTTAGGGCCATTCCTGTTTAGGATTTAGCATCAAGTAGAAGCACAAGGCTCAAATTGGATACAAATGCATCCTATGCCTAGGAAATTTTTTTTTTAAGGTATCAAAGAAGGATTCATACAGAGCTTCTAACACCACACAAAAAAGGAGGTGCAAATTAATATCCTGCTTGCTTGGGATCTTTTCCAAACCAAAATGATTATGCAGAAGCTTCTAAGGTAAATTATTCACCACATTAAGAGTCCAATGCAAATTTATTTGTAGAGGGATTGAGAAGAATCAGCATCAGTCACATTAAAGGCACAGGAATACAGCCTGAACTGATATGTTTAGAATAACTAGGATACAACACAGTTTATACCAGGAACATAAATACTAGCAAAAAAAATCCACTAAAACACTTCCAGAAAATGGAAGGAAGTATAATACCCATGTATTAGTACTATTAGAAAAATCCTACCACTCCTTTTGGATATTGCTCTTCACAGAGATCTTTTAGAATAAAGGCACAGGCTGAAGGAAGAACTCCATGATTACAGCTGTCCCAATTCCTTTGGACCTTAAAATTCTGTACAGTTCTGCCAAGCTTTTACCATCCTCTCCTGAAAGTTCAGCTGAGTAGACTGATCCTGAAAGAGGGGAATGACAACACAGCCACCTGCTTACAATACATACAAAAATAACCTGCAATGCCAAACTTGGAGTCCTGTTGACAACCTGACTTTTTATGTGCCCTTTTGCTCTGCACAATCTAAATCCTAAAATAAGAAATGACCTTTTTTTTTTAATGGGAAACCTGGTCAGCAATTTAAAGACTGCACCTTCCACAACACAGCTGGGAGTGGACTGCTAACAATAAACTTTCCACTTGTTGTTAAAGGGCAGCATTTCAGTGGCACCTGGAACAGTTTTTAACTCCTGCCAGGTGATCAAGGCTCCCTCTTGGGACAGAAGATTTCATCTCATTTAATGCATTCATTTTCAGGTGCAGTTATAGACTCTCATTGCCTTTTTGTGTGCTCTTCATCCTCCTTCATAAAGAAATGCTGCCTAAGCTGCATTTGTGTGGACAACTGACAGGGAATTCAAGCTGTCTGCTTTACTTCTTGCCTGGGGAAGAGAGTACTGAAACACAGCTACTGGTCAGAAGAAAATAAAAGAAAGCCCATCACTTCTCATATTCACCCAGTCTATACCCAAGACAGCAGTATGTGCAGGCAGTACACAAAAGCATAAAAAAGAAACCACTATTTTTGCTAATTCTTGTTATTGAAAATGGATTTCATGAAACTCAAGCACATGAAAACTCTGCATTCTTTCAAAAACTCAATAGCTGCAGAAGAAATTGGCATCTAAGGAATCGTCATGCATCAGGAAGACTTATGCAACATCTCAAAGGAACAGAAAATAACCAAACCAAATTATCTACAGGCATTTAGGCATGAAGGGGAGTCAGGCTGCTTGAAAAGGTTTTACACGGGGTGTTCACATAGAACTGATGTGTCTTAGAAACACAAGAGAAGGAAAGAACTCACATCAGAGGCTTCCAACATCATCCCAACACCTTTAAAACTAGGAAAGAATAACCAACCCTGCATAAACAAAATGAGATCACAAGCAAGACAGTAATACCAGAGAAAACAGGGAGAGTTCAGTAAATGAAAATGAACAAGGACTATTGGCTCAGTGGGTCAGCGTTTGATGCTGCTAAAAACCACGGTTGTGGGTTTGATCCCCATATGGGCCATTCACTTTAGAGTTGGACTCAATGATCTTTGTGGGTTTCTTTCAGAGTATTTTGGGATTCTGTGGAGGCTACTGAGATAAAGGGGAAAAATAAAAAAGCAGTCTTATGTTGGTACTTGTGAGCAGGGTGTGTGCAAAGCATGAGGGAGAGAAGTAATGGTTTCACTGTGCACAGTGGTGATAAGGGCTAGGCTGCAATAGCAGGAGTGAGATTCCCTCCTCCCAGGCATTGCTAATTAAAACATGGCTCAGGAAGTGCACTCGAGCCCACTTCCCTTCAGAGGAAGTTCTCCATGAATGTCTGCCAGGAAATAACCCAGATCCTTCCCTTCCACAGCACACACAAACCAACCTTGGCAACCCTTGGGCTGGCACTTGCTGCCTATCAAGCTGGCCTTCTTTTTCCCCCAAATATTTTATGACATGTCAGTACATTTGTATCCCCTGATGTTTTTTCTCTCCTAAGGACACTCATTACAACCTGCCCCACGCTACAACTCAAGTACTACACCAGTAACAAACACTGCCATGAAAGACAACAAGAAACTGGAAAGCTTCACTCAGTTTTTAAAGCAAAAAATGGACATTTTCAAGCCCTGAAAAGATCTGAATCCATCTGGTTTGAATTTTGGGTAAATTCAAAATTTTGGTCAAATTTTCAGAAAATTCTCTTCAGGTTTTCTTCTTACAACACCAAGGTATATTTGGACATGCAAGGTTTTTAGGCAGCTGATTCACCAAGTACCTGAAACCTGGACACACTGCAAAATTAAGGAATCTACCACCTCGCAGTGATTATCTTGCACAAGAATGATCTTGTTCAAAGATTCAGAATATCCTGCTGCTTTTAGAAAGTCTCCTAGGCCAGCATTCAACATTTCTGGGCATTTCCTAGAGTAAACAAGAGCCAGTGCAGACCTTAACCCATTAACCAAGACACAGGATCAAAGGGCAATTATGCATTTCCACTGAGCAAGATAAGTGTTCTCAAAGAAGCAGAGCTACAAACTTTACCTCAAATAATGACCAGAATATCATTACTGAAATCTGCCACTGAAACAGCCTGGAAGGGAGCAGCAGCAGCACTGCATGGCTATCCCTGGCATCATCAGAATGTGCAGCTCCAGGCCCATCCAAGCTGCATTACAAAGCCATTCTATTTACAGAATCAGACTCTGTTTTCTGCTTGATGTTTCCCTATTCACATTTACCAGAGGGCTAACAACCAAAACAAATATTTTGTTTGGGATACAGAAGACCTTTGGCACCTCCAGAGGGAAAACTGAAGCTCTACTTCATTCTACCTCGATAACATATTCCAAGATAATCCAGCCAGGCTGAAGTTTTATTGAACTCACAGAGGGATAAGACAATGCAGGACAATTCTCCAAAAACTGGAATTTATTTCCCCAAGCCCACTTAGTCCCCTGTAAGAGACAACAGTTGCTCTGGGGACAGGCTGAGGAGTATCAGCTATGCTGAGCAAAGGCCAGGACAGAGCTCAGAAAGGCATCAGGCACCACGCAGAGTGCTTTGTGTTCCTGACATCCCAGCTCATTGCTTTGAAAACCCTGGTGGTGCCTGTCAGCACAGACAGAGCACAGAGCCCCCTGCAAGGGCCCAGCCTGAGAGAAGAGGATGTTCTGTACTGAACTCACACACGTGTGAGCACAGCCTGCCTGGAAGAAGCTGAAGTTTATCATAACCTCGGTGGCAAAGTAAATCTTTCTGCAATGACCCAGAAGTCCAGAATAACGAAGCAGGCAGGAAGCCGAGCAAAATTCCACTTGCAGAAGCCAGGAGGAGCTATAAGCATGGAGCTCTTACTGGCAAGGAGCAACATCCATTAATTACCTTTATACTTGAGAACTGAGTGGTTGCTCTTTACACCTTAAAGTGCCAACTGAAATCTTTTGAAACAAATTTTGTATTAGAAGTCCCAAATGTATTGAAACAAAATTCCATGCACAACATCAAAAATACACAAGAACCCAGATCTCTGAGATTTCACTAGGGCAGTATTTCTAACCATAAGAGATAAAAAGGGGCATTAATTTCTCCATCTACAATACTGTATTTAAACAACTGTTATGCTGGATACAACAAGGTTTCTCATTCAATACTACTTTAAACTGTAAAGTTGGAAAGCACCTGAAGTCACCTGCAGTAAAGACACAATCCAGAGAACATCCTTTGGAAGCTGCTCCTTAGGTGGAAGGGGTGGCAGCACCTACTGTCAATGGCTGACTAGCATGTTTGAAATCACACAATAAGCACATGCAAAATTACACATTTTTATCAACACAATGCCTGCACCAATATCATGCTCAAACAGTGGTCTGAGGAATAAGTCAGAATTATAAAGCTAAACAGACCTGCTCCTCATAATCCATTCCTATTGTATGATTTGTGTCTTCTGCACTCATTATCTGAGAATCACAGTCTTATTTTGGTTGGAAAAGACCTCTAAGACCATTGAGTCCAAGCATCAACCCAGCACTGCCAAAGCCACCATTAAACCATGTCACCAAGTGTCACATGTACGTATCTGTTGAATATTTCCAGGGATGGGGACTCAACCAGTTCCCTGGGCAGCCTGTTCCAGTGCTTAACCATGCTTTTGGTGAAGGCATTTTGCCCTCCCCTGGAGCAACTGGAGGCCATTTCCTCTTGTCCTGTCCCTTGTTTCCTGGAAGAAGAGCCTGACCCCCACCTGTCTACAACTTCCTGTCAGGGAGTTTTAGAGAGCAGTAAGGGCCTCCTGAGCCTCCTTTTCTCCAGGCATTCAGGGATTCTGGATGATGTTAGCAGAGTCATTTTGGCAAACTTCCTGCTTTTACGTCATGGCCTTGATACCTGGAGAGTTAAATACAGAACTGCCAAGTGATTCCAGTGCTGTTCAAATCAGCACTGATCTCCTCTGAGTGCAAATTTTAAATGTTACAACAAAAACAGGCAGCTCAGATCCAAAATGCAAACCCTTCATCCTAAATTATGTGACCCCATCCACTACAAATACTGATAAAACCACAAGCTGAACAGGTGAAGGCAGAACTACCACAGCACACTGGAAAACTCCATCCTGTAAGAGGAAAGCTTGAGAACTGTCCTGAGCAGACAAGGGTACTGGGAACAAACAGATCCTGATTCTGTGGAACAAAGCATGTGATGAAAATGATGATGAAAAGACTGTCATGGTACAAGTAACAGCTTGACTTTTTGCAATATGAATACAAAAAGTAACAGTTTATAAAGCAGCTGGATAAGTAAGAGATGCAGCACATTATTTTGTCACTGCCACTGAACTATCACTGCAGTATTTGCATATACAATACCTTGGAAGAGCAAGTAGCACTAATCCCTTCCTCCTACCAAATCCCCAGCCAGAAATGAAAAAAAACAAAACAAAAAAAAACCCCAAAAAACAACAACATTGTTAGACTTCAGTGTAAACCTGACAAGTCAGAAGTACTTGCAATCTACATTTAAGATTTTTCACTGTTTCCTCTTACTCTATGTTATATTTCACAGCCTTGTTATTCACTGGGCTGGTTTTCTATTAAGTCTTATCTAGGCAGGTACTGCAAGATATTTACCTAACAAACTAATAAATACTTTGTTGTCATGGTTTTACCAGGATATGACTCATTGGAACCATGGATTCCAGGGAGCAAATGGCTTCAGCTCACAAACCATACAAGTGCACTCTTTTACTTGTGACATCAGTCAGAGCTGTTCCTTTCAAAAGGTCAAACAAAATTAAAGGAAGCATTAGAAACCCCCTGAAATCACAGATCTGATTTGCAGGCCTTTATATAAGGCAAAATGTTTTGCTCCTACCCCCCCTGCCCTTGTCTTCTGGATTTCCCACACTATTAGTTTTCCACGTCCAGGAAATATTTTTCAAGTGTCTGGGTTTCCATCTGAATCATAAGTCAGAATTCCAATGAGGCATTAAGGTTACCAATTTCAACAGATAGTAATATCAAGTAGTGGTTCCAACTGAAATACTTTGGGGTTTTTCCAATTTAAGTGACAAAACCAAAGACTTCTATTTTTTAAGCCATTCAAAATTTTTCTTTGGAGTGGTGAGAGTAAATGGAATTCCTTGGAAAAAACTAACTGCATAATATAAACAATCATCCCATACCAGGAAAGGGAAGGGAGAAGTTGGAGAGAAGCAAATATTCACCATAAACTTGAAAACTGACGTTTAAGAAAGGCTGACAACATCCAGAAGTGAGGTACTGAAGTATAAAGATATCTTTCCCTGCAAATTTACATGGTCAGGAGACATTAAGTGACCCTCTGCTGGTTCCTGAAGATGAAAACACAAGTATTATGGATTCAAGATCACAGCCTGAAGTCCCATTAGGGGCCTGCTCCATGTGAAATGCAAGCAGCCACATCTCCTTTGTTCTCAAGTGTATCACAGTCCAGGTAAGAACATGAATGACTCTAAACCAGGTGATATCAAAGTTTTCAATAAGGGTAACCACAAGTTAGACTCAAAAATGCTCCTGAAGTAGCAGGAGATAAATTTTGTCACCTAAGCAATAGGAAAAAAAAAATTAATACAGACTCCCAAACCACCAACCACAGGGAAGGTTGTAGAAATGGTGGGAAACCAAACCACAAAACAAAAATAAGGATCCAACAAGTTATTCTAGCCACACTCAAATGTAAGAATATTCCAAACATCCATATATGAGCAGCAGTAAAGGCAGAGGATCAGATATACCAACTACACTGAGGAGTAAAACTGAAATTTTCAAATATGATGATTTACCCTGGAGACAGAGGGGTCATAAGGAATCAAAAACAGGCAGACCATAAATAAACTCCTATAATACAAAGAATACTGTGGCTGTAACTTCTCTACTCCTGCTCTCAGTTAAACTTCTTCAGATAATGCCAAGCACCCCTACAGCCAAGATTCTGCTTTATTAAGACCCATTTCTTCTGTACTACAGAAAAGCAGAGACATGAGACTAGAAAATTATTAGTATTTTGCTCCAAAAGGCAGCACATGGGACTGGTGAGACAATTTTCAGCCAAGTGGCTTTGGTAGGAGAGAGAACACCTTGCAAACTCCTCCCATGTACAATAAATCAATTGCTGCACAGGTCTGCCCACCTCTGTGCCCTCAGGCTGCATGGAAGGACCATGAACAGGCTGTCAGAAAAAAGCCAATGCCAGGAAGCTCAGAGAAAGAAAAAAAAACCAAACAAGAAATTCTGTTCTAACACCCACTGTTTAACAATCAGGATTTTCAACAATAATTACAAGGAAAGAACAACAACAACAACATCTCATCTTGACCTGCTTTACCCAGAATAAAACTCAGTGTGAAATTGAAATCATTAGTTGTTGTACATACCCTAAGTAGACTTTCCAGCTCTCAGCAGCAGGTGCTCAATAAAGGATGAAACATGAACTCTGAAACAAATATTTAGAATTCATTAGGGTATTTTCTTCACTAATGTCAAAGTAGTCAAACATCCAAAAAAACTTAAGAGCAAATTAACTGATATTCATGTTATGAAGACAAGGTAACCTCCCTAGGAACCAGCTGCAGTGCATATCCTATTTTATAAGTGCAAATTATTTAGCTGGAAGTCCTTAGGAAAAGAACAAAAAAAATACCCACCCTAAAACAAAACACAGAAGTAGTTTGTAGAAGTAGAAGCCAGAGACTTTTATCTGAACTCAAAACAGACCAGTTGCCTGAAATCCTGTTGGTCCCATGAAAGCAAACTGAAACTTTCCCAAGTTATGTGGACTTGTTATTGAAGAAGGAAAAGGGTTAAAGCATCACAAAATTAACTTTTTATTTCTGATAATATACATTTAATACCAAAAACAAGTGAGTGCTGAAAACCATGATGAGTGATTCAAAACATTAGCAGCATCCAGATCTAGAATTAGAAAATGCTTCCCTGGAAAATAGAAAGTGTGTGGGAGGAACTAGTGAAAAGCATTTATTTCCTCAGGGTATGTGCATCACAGGGCAGCAGAGCCAGTTCTCAGCTGAAGCAACAAATACATACAGATATTGCTCAATACACAGGTAATACACAGAAAGTGGTGGGTTTGTTTCTTAAAAAAAAAACAATTGGCCTAAAAGAATTCCAGGGCCAAGTAATGTAGAGATTTGAGTTTATGACTTTGTTAGTTCTTCCTTCCCTCTCAAACAAATATAGACACTATAGGGACAAAGACAGTGCCAGTAGAAAGCCCAAACTTATCTATTGTGCACTTAAAACTGGATTTCTAAGAACTGTTTCCCAAACTTTATTCACCTTAGATACCTTATTTTCCACACACATAGAAGCCACCAAAGGATTTCCACAGAAAAATCTCATGAGATGAAGTAACATAAATTCAAATAATCTCTGCTCAGTTTAAGTTTTCATTGAAGCTGTATAAACTGGGTGTGGGGAGGGAGAAAAGTAAAATACTTCAATTTCAACATAAGAACCAGAAACAGAGTCACAGGCATTTACCTGAAACACACATCCATAGCATGGAGGAAAAAAAATAATCAGCAAGAACTTGAACTGCTTTTATGGTGCTCCATAAGGAGAATGGCAGTGCCTCCAAATCCTGATTTTATGATTAACACAGAATGTGCTAAGTCAGGCTGTCCCAGCAGCTCTGCCAGACTGAGTGGCAAACAACAGCTCTCCCCAGAATCACTGATGCCTGCTCTGAACGTTTTTAGGGAATTAGTCATGATTTGGGACACTCTGTAAAAACACTGATAATTAACACAGTGGGAATGAAATCATGGCAAGTCCTCCATGAAAAGGCAAATTGCTCATTAGGCTGTTTCTCAGACTGAGAAACTGTGCACTTATTGATTTAACTAAAGATGTTTTCTGATAAGGCAAAAGCTACTTTTAATTTCCAAGGCCAGTAGTAATGACCTTTCCTTTCCTTACTCTGGGAAGTTACATCAGTAGAACCCTTAAACACTTGTTAAAATAATTGTGTGTGTAATACCACAGGACTTACATGCAGCATCAAAAAACCACCAAATACTAGAAAAATATTATTTTAATTGCTGAGGCATCAATAATGTAAACACTTACAGGCATGTTAAATTTTCCACACAAGTTCTCCCACTGATTTTCAATGGAACCACCCATGTGTGCAAAATTCAGTGTACAAATGCATGGCAGTGTGATTTGATTTGATGTTGGAAGGCAATCCCAGAGGACAGATAAAGGGCCTCTCCTTTGCTCATTAGCTGCTACAAGTAATGTAAAAAATGATCCAAACATGGGATCTTCTTTTCCCTTACACCAACAGCCTTTTCCAGGCACACCTTCTCAACATTTGTTTTCCCAGGTTGCTTATTGATTTGATTTACTTCATTCATCAGTGACTTAGGAAGCAAGTGGTGACAAGAACTCTCCTATGCTAAACTCAAGTCCAACCAGTTGTAACACTTCTTAAAGCACCAATTAGTCCCCTTCTAATAGGGATAAAATGCTGAAAGCTTCTCAAGTGGTCAAAAGGAGATTAAAGCTAAAAAATGGTCTGGGTTGAAGATTTGTGCTTTTATTTTGACTTTTTGTAAAAATATTTTTTTAAAATCTATAGATGTTACAAAATGGTTTCTTTAAAGTTTAAAAAAAAAGGCAAACAGGTACATCTGTTTAGGGAAAAAAATAGAGGAGAGGGAGATTTTTCATAGCTTTTGAAATTTCTCTACCTTTTTCTATATGAGAGAGGTTTTCAGTAAAGTGACAATATTGAAATGTTAAATTTAACACTTTTTGTGGTGGAAGACTATTCCCTTTTAGACTTTTCCCAACCAGCTGCAGACCACCCACTTGGTCCAAGTTTTGCTTCCTTGTTTTTTCTTGTTCTATCTACCCCTGTAATACCTTATCCTCCTCTTCAAATCAACACAGAATTCTACCTATTTGCAATTCAAAAATAACTCAGTTGCTAAATGTCCACGTACAAGGCCTGAAGGTTTTGTCCTCCAGTAGCATTCTATTCCCTCTCTAATTTGACTCCTTCCCCAAGGACACCAGTTTATCTTCAGGAGCTCCTTCCTCAGCTTCCTTGTTTCCAGCTATCTTCAAAGCTCTTTGATTGTGCTCTTCAAGCAAATTTGTCCTCTTCACTCTTTTCCACACACCAATTCCTCTTCTTCCAACCCCTTCCCAAATTCTCCACTCCATTTCAACACAGCAGGGACCTCAGTGACCTCAATCTCCACAAAGATGGACCACTGAAGACTTAAGATTTGTTTCACTTCCCCCTCCCAACCCTGATCCACAGCAACAAAGCAAATTAACAGTTTTATGCACTGCAACGTTTTTATCCTTACAAAACACTTAATCTGGTCTCTGATGCTGCCCCTTTGGCTCCACAGTGAGTCAAAGGAAAACTCCACAAAGACCCCAGCAGACAGGAAAGACTTGAAAAGCTCTGTCAGTGCAGGGAAAGAGCAGCAACAGCAACAGCTGGGCACAAGTAATACCTTCTTTAGCAGAGATGAGACAATTCTAGCCAAGTTATCTGCAATGTTGTTATTCCTGTAGCTGTGCTCTCCTGTATCTTGCACAAACAACTGAATCAAGTGAACTCTGGCAGTCACTGAGCAACCACAAACAAATTTCCATCAGTGAACTGGACACTGTTCATAGGCAATTATTCTCCAGCCACTTGTTTTAAGGAGGCAGAAAGGATCTAAACTTTAATGTGGAAGCTTAGTGAAGTGAAGTATTCCATAGGTCTTTGGAAAAAATGCAGTCTGTATGAACATATATATTTAGGGCACAAAAAGAGGGGGATGAAGCTGCATCAGAGGGAATTCAGATTGGACATGAGGAAAAGGTTCCTCACATGAAGGCGGTCAGTCCCTGGAGCAGGCTCCCCAAGGATGCAGTCATGGCACCAAGCCTTATCTGGACTCAGTGGTGCTTTTTGGTCCCTTCCAGCTTGTACAGACATAGAACCCTAAGATTATGTCACCTTAGGCAGTGAGAGCAGCAGACCTGCCTGGAGCACTTTCAGCAGGAGCACCAAAAACACACCCATGCAAAAGAATAATTACAACACAGCCCTGAGCAGAATCCATTAACAAATATCCCTGGCCTTCAGGAGAAGCCCCAGAACAGTCAGGGCAGTTACTGAATTCTAGACTGACTCAAAAGCACCATTTGCTCAGATAATGCTGTCAGACACAGACAAATTTAATAGACCTTTTTCAGGATAATTGGCATACAAGCACTAATTTCATCTCACCACTGCATAGTGGCTTGGCCACCAGAAGAATATAGTCCATGAAGTAGAATCTGGACACCTCACTGGACCCAAAAATAGAGCCTAAGCACATCACCCCAAAAGACAACCCCCTATGGCCACTGGCAGCTGCACCACAATATTTCTGCAGAAATTTTTAACCAGGTTGCTATAACTCAATTGGGGAAAGAAGAAAAAACTTCAGTAAGATCTCAATTCCATATCATACTAAGAACACACACAGAAAAAAAAAAAAGAGTCCATACTTACTATCACCTCCTATTCACATGAGCCATCAGATAAAATCAACTAAAAGGACAAAGCCTGAACAACAGAGAACACAAGTTCAACATAACACTTCAAACTACTGTAACACAGACTCAGTCCAAAAAACTATCAGATTTCAAGCAACAGCTGTGCATTAAGGACTCACATTATATGCACATGGGCACCACTCTCCCCCTCCCCACTTCATCTTGACTGTGCTCCAAATCCTTTCTCAAACTCACCACTTCCATCTTGCCTTTCCAAAACTGATCTCAACACAGCTACCCACAAAGTCTTGCCTTGGCTTTCTACTTCTATCAACTTCAAGAGTAAGGCATTCACAGAAATGTGTTTTATGTACTTTTATTTTCACAATTTGTGCAGTCCTCACCCTTTTTGTACTCTCACTCTATGATCTCCTCCTTGGTATAATATGACCAATGTTCCTACTCCCACTTAAGAATACTGGTGCTCAGAATTTATTTCCACAGAGGTACCAAAGGCTTCTGAAAAGAGACAACTTCAATGCAATCCCCATTTAACACCAAAAAGCCACACAGATAAATACATTCTAGAACTCCAAAATCTGCTTCCTAGGAAGGCAAGCTCTGTTCAATACTCTTCAGATTGTGAAACAGTGTAAAGGTTTTGTTTGCCTTTAAGGGAAGAAAAAGCTGATTCAGTTGTTAAGTGAAGCCAACCTTACACACACCTGTCTTGAAGAATTCCCTCTCCTCTTCTGATGAAAGGAGAGCAGGGCCCAGCACTGGCTGCTGAATCCCTGGAACAGTGTGACAGGAGCTGTCACAAAAAGAAACCCCCCCTTGACTGAGCTGAATGAGTAGGGGCTGGGAACCTGTGACACAACTCAACTTCCACTTCATTTAAATCCCCATCTGAGGATTAATCGTGTGCTGCACACCAGCTTCCTCTAAAGGGGCCTAATCCTTTAAAAAAAATTCACTTGGTTGTTTAATAAATTCATGTAGGTAGCAAATTTCCAGAGCACCGAAGCTCCATTTCTTATACAAATGAAATACCAGGAACTCCAGGCAGGAAATGGAACAGAAGTGAATTCAGTGTTAAATCCCACTCCTCCTTTTGACTCCACTCTTTGACTAAGTTTTAGAGAGGTTCTGATATTTTTTTTCCATCCACAACCCAAAAAACAGAGGGACTGTAATCTAATAGTGAATATGAATGTGAACAGTGAATAATGAATGTACAATCTAATATTCACAAAGTGTTTGAGAAGAGACCAAGTCAGAATATTCCCCCCAAAACCCACATCCCATATACTTTTTTCCCACTATTTCTCTTATCAATTTCAATCCTCAAGTTGTAACATCAAAATACATGGGTAAAATAAAAACAGTATTTTTCACCAATGGAAATGGATTGATTTTTTCCTGATAATCATTAATATATATAAAACAATTTCTGTACACATTCACTAAGGAATAAGTAATTGCAATCCTCTTCCTTGGTGAAGATTTCCCCCCAGCCACCACTCAAAATTCCACAATTTACAAACACAATCCTAAACAAGAAAACCTGTTTTTAGAACTGATTAAACAGGTTTTAACGCAGATGACAAGAAAAAGGCTTTCCTTTACTTCCACAGCAATTGGGGGGCTCTTAAATGACACTTCTTTCCCCAGACCACAGCAATTTACACAAATTCCCACACATTGCACACATGCACACTCTTAGCTTCACCTTTTAGCCCAAAGACACCACAAAAACTCAGATGCAGCACTGAAGTATTTACTTAAACAGCTTTTGTGTCTAATTTTTAACCTAATGATTAAAAAGCTACAGATCCATGCATTTTTCTCTTTCCTAAGGATCATCTCAAATGCAGGCTGCTCCATGAATCCCAGCTTTCAGCAGCAGCTGTACCAGGTACAGCCAGACAGTATTACATTCTGTCTTCATACTCATTTCCACTAAGGATTACTTAATTTTACTTCCCAATCTCAGCAGCAACTTGTTCCTTCCATGGCAAAATGCTGAGAAACATTCTGACTGGCTTTAGAACAGATTCATGTGAGTAATGATTAAGACAAAGCCTAGTGGTAAAACATCAAGTACAAATTATCATACTGAAGAGTGAAAGACTGACTGAAAAACAAAGAAAACAGTCAACAGGAGTTCCTATTACTCTGAAAACAAAGCTCATCTTATTAGTATATAATAATATTGTAATTAATTAAAGGGCAATACTAAAAGAAATAAGAAAAGTCATCCTAAGGCCACTTTATCAACTTGTTTGTGCAGTTTAAAAGGCTTGCATGTGTTCTTCCTTGAAATTGAATAACACAGTAGCTAAACTAATTGTTGTAATATCAGTAACCAGTTTACAATGCTGTTTTCCAAGCCCCATGAAGGCAACATCTGCAGAAGAACAGGACAGTTTCATTTACAGGAAAGTTCTTCTCCCCATGACCTCTCCAGCCTTCCACAAAGGAAACACAATCTGCTCTGCCTGGGACAGATTCACATCAAAGCTGCACAGACTCAGGCAATTGCAGATAACAGAGAGCACTCCCAGCTGCTGGGGTTACTGTCAGCCACCTTTAGATTATCACCATAATCCTGCAAATAACAACCCCACATTCTTTACCTGTTCTCATCACTAAAATCAGCGCTGGACAGGATTCAAGAGGTCACCTTGTCAAGCTGCCACTCCTGAGGTAGGAATGAAGAGCATCCCCTTCCTGACAAATATCTAATTTCTTCTTGTAGTTTGTCAGGGATGAATCCATTCCCTAATCTATTCCAATGGTTTGTTGTTCTTGGAATTAGAAGTCTTCCTCCCCAAGTAGCAACACAAGACTTTGGTCCCATTATTTAAGTCAACTAATTCTCAGTTTAGTCCTTGTAATCCTTTATCCTTGTAGCAGCCTAATGCATGGGAATAACTTACCTTCTTGTCTCTTGTTAAGTCTTAACATCTTAATTTGTTCAGTTCTTGGGTGTCATATTCTCAGGCATCTGCTACTAAAAGTATCCAAAAAAAGAGAAAACCCTTTCTTGATGCCCAGTGCCCAAAACTGAACAGAATTATAATTAAATCCTACCAGTGCTGAATCCAGCAGAGTAATTATTATTTACCCCCCTGCTACACCACAGCAGAGCATTTCTTCACCTGCACCAGCAGAACAAGGTTAATCACAAACCAAGCACCCATCAATCAATAACCTGCACACCCCAGCTCACTCAGCTCCCGAGTGAGGATTTTAAAAGCATATTTTGAGCAGAACATTTGAACAACAAAATTCCAAATGCACTAAACACGGAGCAGCAACAGAGGCTGCAGAGCTGAACAAGTGCATGAAACAGCCAGCTTTGTGATTTATACAAAGCTGAAGTGGAAATGACATGATAATTAATAAACTAACTGAAATCTAGAAGCCTCTAGGATATAGTACTTAAGCCTGAAATAGAAAATGAGAGCTGATAAAAATTCAGAATTACTTCTTTAGCCATTAATTAACAGTGCTCCCATAATGGAGCTGTTAACACCAGAGTAAGAACTGAAACTGTAATTTGTAACATTTGCAAAGAGCTTCACTGAGAGCGAGAGACCAACACATGTCTGCAGTCTGTGAAGGTTTCCTGGGTGAAAGCTGGCAATGGAAAACAAGTTAAAAATGCAACAACATTAAATAGTTTTTGATACAATTAAAAATGGAACTCAAGAGATTAAAACTTTCCAACTTGTGGCTCATTAATTGGGAGGTACAATTCTACGTACATGTATTATCTATCAGCCCTTTTTCTGCCATACCTGGAAAATGAAATGTATTTTATTTAGCAAATACAGTTCTGAGGCAGGCACGGTGAGGGGTAACAAACACCCTGACAAACATGAATTAAATGGCCATGCCAAGGATAATTTAAGGTGCCATCTTACAGCTTGGAATGAACATCACAATTTCTGCTTCTCCTGGTGACAGGCACTGCAAACCCTCCACAGGAAGCACCTCAGAACTGAGGGGTTTCTGTGCCAGGGTTCACTGTCCTTATATTAAATAAACAACACTACAGCAGGTGAATTAATTCTGCCATTGAAAGGAAAAGAAGAAGCCACAAGGAGAGAAATAAAATTAGTCCCAACTTGGCTGTGTTTGTTAGTGGTTCCCATCTGCCTGCACCACTGGTTGACAAAACCAACCTTTAACAGGCATGAAGTGTCCTAGACAATGGCAAAAATACAAGAACACTTCCATCAAGTTCTGGAACTTGGTGGGGGAAAGGGTGAACAAAGAGGGGTAAGGGTTTATACAAACCCAAACTATGAAGTTCACCTCTTTACAAGAAGTTAGTTCCAACAACTGAAAGACAAAGCTCCCAGTTCTACATCCCTTTTGTGCCTCCACTGGCAAATCCATTATGAATGAACTCTGCCTGTAAAGAGCTGCCACTACAAGAGCATCAGTAAAGCAGCAAAGGGGATGGAGGAGGAGACTGCTAAAACCTGAGGTACACCCAGGCATAAAGGAACCACAAGAGTGTTCAGCCACCAGCAAAAGGAATTCCTGTTTGAAAAGTGTATTAGAAACAGCAGGGGGAAAAACTGGTGAACAGCTTGGTCAGTTAACCAAAAAATAAAAAGGAACTGTACTCTTTTAAACACTATCTTTTTCTTCTTTCTGTATTAACCTTTACTTGAAAAAGCAGGCAATAAAAATTCCAGCATAGTAACCCAGAACACAAACTACTTGCCCCTCTGAAGACAGAAAGATTGGAACTGCCTAGTTAAAAAAAAAAAAAAGAAATCAAGAGCAGATACCTAAGTGCAAATAAGAAAATGGTGGCAGATTTTATGTTTTCACATTGTCTTTCATAGAAAAAGTATTTAAAAGATTGCCTGAAATCAGTAAGAGGAAATTCTCTTTTGAAGATCACAGAATTTCTGAATCTCAAAGCTGCAGAGTATTACTGAGAACAAACTTGCCTCAGCATTCATGCTGTACATAAAACCTACAACAGACAGGATGAAACTGTATTGATTGATGTAAATCTCCACCACTGGGTGTAACTCAGACACTGGGATTTCTAAGTCTCTCACCAGTACCTCCAATAGAGTAATCTTGGATGCACTGCTAGAAAATTCCCTGTTAAATGCTGATGGAGCAGAGACCTCACTGGCTAATGCACATCTCATGGATTAGATCACTGAAGATTCCAGGCAGTGCTTCAGGCCTGGGAAAAGAAGTGGATACCTGGTTAAAGAGGTGCATTCACAGCTGCAGAACACATCATTTAATTCATTCTGATCCTCTGCTAAACTCAACTTCTGGTATTGCCTTGAAACCTAGTTGTTTGCAGCAAGAAAACAGGAAAAAGATGAAAAAAAATCATCTGCTGCCTCAAATCCTTCCTACAAACTTCCATGGGACTACAGGAAAAATTATCTCTCCCTTTCAAAGACACTTCAGAGGCTCAGACAGTCTGCTCCCTCTCTCCTCCTCTGAACCAAAATAACACAAAAGCAGGAATTGCACATTTCTATGTGTGGGTAAACAATGCAAGGCCCAAGCGTGGCAGCAGGAAGCAGGAGCAGCTCAGAGTCAGCAGAGCCCTCTGACCCCTCTCTCACTGCCCCAAGCACTGGAACAGCTTCAGCTCAGTTCACTTCCATCTCTGCAAAGCAACAAGTGCCTCATGTAAGGACTCTGGAGACAGACACAGGCTAAACCTTCCAAATTTATTGTTCAACATAGCTGGATTGACAGCAGTGGCTGCAGGACAGAGTTTTGCTTCTACACTTCTGGGCAAAAGGAAGGAAATGAGTCTGGGGTCTTGAAAGGAGTTAAATTACAATTCCATGGCCAGGGAAAGAGTCAACATTAGAGGGATTAACTCTAAACTGACCTATACTACACTGTTATTTGGAACTCTACAGCAAAATGAAACAGTTGAGTGCTTGTCAGGTTGCCTTCCCAGAAGGAAAACACAAAGTAATGCTCCCATGCAACAGGAAGCGAACAAAAACTACTTCAAACTTCTTTCATGTGCCCATTCTGCACTGACCATGACAAAAAGGGGCAGAGGAGTACTGCAGAAAATCAGAGGGCAGGAAAAAAAGTCTTGAAGTCATGGGCAAAAAAAGAAATCCAATCCAGGAGAGTTTTAGTTTTGCCAGTTCAGCCATGGACTGCTGCAGAGTTGAAGAACATTTAAATGCACCCAGAATTCAGACTATTGCAAGTGAATCAGACATTCTCTAACAAAGCCTGCTGCCTTCAGCATCTGTTAATTACCTCTTCCATTCTGATTTTTGCTTGACAGAAGCTGCATTCAAACCCTGCAAACCAGATTTCAGAAACTATCTTCCATTTTCTTCCTAATCTAGAAGCAGACTATCTGAGCCTCTAAAGTGTCTTTGGAAAGCAGAGCTAATTTTTCCTGTAGTCCCATGGAAGTTTGTAGGAAGGATTTGAGGCAGCAGATGATTTTTTTTCATCTTTTTCCTGTTTTCTTGCTGCAAACAACTAGGTTTCAAGGCAATACCAGAAGTTGAGTTTAGCAGAGGATCAGAATGAATTAAATGATGTGTTCTGCAGCTGTGAATGCACCTCTTTAACCAGGTATCCACTTCTTTTCCCAGGCCTTGATCTGGATTCTTCAGTGATCTAATCCATGAGATGTGCATTAGCCAGTGAGGTCTCTGCTCCATCAGCATTTCATAGGGAATTTTCTAGCAGTGACCATGAACCTCTGACACCACCACTGAGCTGCATCTCCACGTTTCAAGAGCCAGAGAAAATCAGTTTCTGTGCTTCTCCTGCCACCTCTGAAACTTTTTCTTCCCCACATGATTCCCCAGGTCAACTCCCTCCAACAACCCATCCCCCTGATGTGCTGCAAGGTGCATGAAATGCTCTCATTTCCATGGAGATGGCAGCTTGGAAAGCTACCACACACCTGGGTAATCACAGCTGCCTCTCTTGTGTCTGCTTTAATACAAAACCCCATCAAGCCACACAAAGTTTTTTTGTGCTTTTGGTTGTTTGATTATATTTTTATGGTGTTTTTTTAAATAAAAGCCCTAACACTTAAAAGTCTGCCCAAATACAAGATGTGTATCCCAGCATCAGGAGCACAATGCTGGACAAGCAATGGACTCCAAAATTAGGAAGCTTACATGGTGGAAAAACCACAAAAGTTAAACTGGAATGGGATAGGGAACATAAAAATTTAAGCCTACAGCCCCAACCTTGAAGGTTTTTAAACTGTTCAGTCCCTAAATAACCACTTTCTTCAATAGTTTGGTTTTTTTTTAATTAACCATCAACCACTGCCTAAATAAGGAGAGCAGGACATGAGGAACAAAAGCTTTCAGAAAGATCTACTTGATCATGTCCACAGAAGTCCTCCCTGTCCTACACCCAAAAATCCCCTATTTAAACCCAGGTATCTATCTGGATACCACATTTTCCACCTGATTTCCCATTCTTTCAGCTTCCTGTCTTTGTGACAGACACAATAAACCACTAAATTTATTGAACACTGGTAGAACTTTCAAAGCTTTTAAGTGGCATTATATACAAGCCAAGAGACTCACTTGAAATTGCTAACAATTTATAAACTCTGCTCTTGCATTAATCTGCATTAACGTTCTAGGTTTGGGTTTTTTCCCCCCAAACACTTTAAATAAAAAGGACAGTTTTTAGCACATAACTGTCCTGCAAAAGTTTCCATTCAGGGAGACAAGGATCACTATAGCTCAGGTGCTAAATGAATGCATTCTAAATAGACTTTTAGAGTGTTTCTCCATCATTTCTGCTCTTATTCCATACAGGAATCAAAGTAAGGATTTCTTTGTTGCAGTTTTAAAAATTCTGACCTGTAATTAAAGCCTTTTCAAGAAACTAAGTCAGTATGTCTATGTTTTCAGTGGTACTTGAAACTTTAGAATTACACTAAGGAGACCAAAGGAAACACACATTTAGTCTGGAAACCACATCTGATGGAGCTAAATCAGTCACACCAGGAAACAGATCTGGAATATGAATTCCAGTATGAATTCCTTTTTAAGCACCTTTGCCCAGTTACTGACATTTATCCAGAAAGTGAAAATACACTTTAGGCAGTAATCTACATAAAATGTAAAGGTGCAAAGGTCCAATTTCAGACAAGTAAAACCACCTGAGACTATTCAAATCTTGTGTCTTTTTACAGAGATTTAACAGCAAAATTACAACCTATTTATAGTTACCAATATTCTTTAAAACTACACTTTGAGAAGACAGGAAGGTATTTTTCATAGGGAAGAGGACTTTTCCATAAATCCTAAAAGACGTAAAATGAATGGGAAAAGCCTGTATTGTTATTATAATTGCTATATCAAAATAAACACCATAGTACTACACACAGCAGTGCCTACCAGGGGGAAAAATCATTTTGTTATACAAATGGCAAGAAATAAACTATTGTTTCTTTAGCTACCCTCCTAGTGGAAAAAAAAAAACCAACTCACCACATTCACAGATGTGTTAAAAAAACAGAACACAATATCCTAAACCATCAAAGCCACCTCTGGTACTACTTAATCTCTAAAATACACTCCTGCTTTTCTCTCCTCCTATCATCCTCCCCAAAATGTCTATTAGTCTGGTGGAGTTCATAATACTGAGATCCCCCATTCAATCATTACTCATATGGTAAACCATATATTACAAAAAAACAAACAAACAAAAAAAAGCCCTTTCCATAACAGGTAACACACTCTGAAGCAAAGCCACATCACTAAGTAACTTGAAAGAATTTTGAAAGCTATTTCAGCAAATTACACATTCAAGACATGAGTGCTATTCTAAGAATATTCCTTTGTGGATGAAGTACTCCAATAGGCTACCAGTTGATTGCTGTGTCATTACACATGCTTAGTACCTTTCACATCCAAGGCTGAGGCCAAAAACAGCATTGAGCTTTTGAAAAAAAAAGCACTATGTCATTTTCCTTTCATGTATACATTTTAACCTTCCTGCAAAATAACAGGTCAACCAACACAAACATCAGTCCCAGCCATGTTCCATGAAAACTGCATTCAAGACATAACAGCATAAAAGACAAATTAATTTCAGAACTGTTTTCTTCATGTTGAGTTGCCTGTAGAATTTTTGCAGTCCTGTGAGAGACAATTTGTTCAGAACCAGTGTCTCTTCCCTTTTTGTTCTGTTAACAGGATCCCAGATTTTAGGTCCATCAAATTTCCTGTATGGATTGATCTCAAAGATACACACACACATTCTGTACAGAATCCCAGCCACAAACCCTGCTTTAAGAAATCCCAGGGCTGTGTTCCCCACCCACAAATCACACCACACAGGCAAAGGTGTTCCCACAAAGGGGGCAGGGTAACAGCCTGATTTCAGGGGTAACAAAAAAAAGGGCCAGGTGGAGAAAGGAAGTGGTGGAATTTTGGACGTGGGCAACATCAGTGAGATAACAAACTGTTCCAAATAACTGTGTAGCATTTAATATTTTCTGGCCCCAATCCAGTTGCGCTCCTGACCTTATCCAGGTTTAGCAGAACCAGAGACGACAAAGGCAGATTAGCTTCGAGGAATGTGGGACTTTTCCAATTAATCCAGGAGGGGGGAAAAATATATCAAACAACCTAATGCCAGAGGAGCGTGAATTTTAAAGGGACACTGCAATACAACTTCACTCTTACACTTAAATATTTCAATATGAATTCCCAAATGTTTCTCTTTTTAAGTGAACTTTTTGTTTAATGCTTTTACTCCAGCACTGCTCTTATCCCAGTGGAAGTGCCAAAAGCTGGGCTCCAGGCTGACGCTGCTCCAGTGCCAGGGCCTGCAGGATACCCTGAGCACGGGAATAGGGCTGACTGCGAGGCAGCTAACACAGAAACAACACAACCAACACTGTTTCAGCCAGAAAACAACGGGAAAAGAACAGGGAATCAAAGAGTAAAGTCTATCCCTTGTCCCAAAAAGGCATCACCAGAGCACAGGAGGTCTGGGAAGAGAATAGATGTGAGAACTGGCAATGTACGGCATATGCTCCACGATTAGTCGCGGGGATTTGAGGAGAACGATTCTCTGTTACAGCTGCAATTCTCACTGTACTCCAAAAATCACGTTTACAACCGGAAAATGAAAAAAATATCGGATTTCTCCGAGAAGTGCAGAGGCTCCTCTGTGTGATCCAACTTCTGCGGCACCACCGGGCCGCGCTGAGGGGACGCCGCTGCCCTTCCCCGCTGCAGACGCCGGGGCTGTCCCCGGGTTAAGGGACCCGAGCGCTGCCCCGATTCTCTATGGAACACACGGGTCCCAACGAGCGCAGTACCAGAACAAACCAAAAATAAACCCCCAAAGCCCACACACCTAAAAAAAAACCCCAAACCCTAAAGAGAAGAAACCTCAACCACTTCCCCCTGCGCTCCCGCTCCGGCTCCAAGAGGCAGCCACGAATTTACGCGCTCGCCTGAGGAGGGGAAGGGGCAAAGCCAGGCGGTCCTGCTCCGGCAGCGAGGGGACACCTCCTCCTCCTCCCTTCCCTTTCCCTTTGTTTACTTTACGGACCGTCCCGCTCCACCTCGCCGCCTCCCGACACATCCGGTGGGACCGGCCGGGGCTGCGGGGCGGGCAGGGCGCAGGGGGCGGCCGGATCCCCCGGGGTGGGGGACGGGGCAGGCGGGGCACCAGATGACCTCTCCCCGCAGCCTCCTCCTCTTCCATCCCCTTCCCATCCTGCCTTCCCGGGGAGGGAAGCGGCTCTGCCCGGAGAGACCCTCCAGCCCACCGCCCGGTGTCTCCTGCGCCCTGGTGTCCGCGGCAGCCCCTCCCCGGGGACACGGGAACGAGCGGCACCAGGGACGATCTTCCCTTCCCTGCGGAGCCGCCGCCGCTCCCCGAGCCGGGGGCTGGGGCGGGGGACACGGAAGGAGGCGCCGCTGCCCCCCTACACCCCCTCCCCGTGATGTAAATCGGGGCCGCTTCGCCCGCCCCCCTCCCCGAGCAGCGCTCGCCGCCGGCACTCACCGTGCTGCGGGCACGGCCGCCTCCAGCGCCGCGGCGAAGAGGAGAAGCCGCGGCGGAGGAGGAGGAGGAGGACGAAGAGGAGGAGAAGGCTCCGGAGGGTCTGCGCGGGCAGTGCCGCCTCCCTCCTCCTCCCCTCCCACCCTCCGTCCTTCTCTCCCCGCCCTCCCGGCGCGCTGCACCATGGGATGCGCCGCTGCCCCCCCCAACATGGCTGTGGGGGGGTGGCGGTGCCGCCCCTCAGGGAGCGAGGCGGGGCAGGTGGGGAAGGCGCGTCCCGTCCCCGCGCCCGCCCCAAGGGCTCTCCTCTTTCTCCCTCCCTTCCTCCCTGCTTCTCTCCTTCCCCGAGGCAGCAGAATTCCCTGACGGGATCTGACGAATTTGAAGAGGCGAAGTTTAACTCAGAATATTCTGTCGGCTGGCGCAGCTGTTCTCTCGTTCTAACACTGGGATATTCCAGATGTGGGGTCTCCGTCCCTGGGGGTATCCCAGATCCTGTGTCTGTGCTCTGGGATGACCCTCCTTGAGCAGGGGGTCGGAGCAGATGATTCTGGTGCTGATAACGCCAAGGTTGTGGGATCGATCCCCGTGTGGGCCATTACAAGTTGAAATCGGAGATCTTTGTGGGTTCCTTCCAACTCAGAATATTCTGTGTTCTGTAACCCACTGTGGTGCCTTCCAACCTTACCCAGTCCGTGGTAATTTGATTCTGTGATAATCTCTTTCAAGGAAATATTTGGTATTTACTAAAAAGGAACACAGTGTTTGAATGCCCATCTGTCATTGTGTATATTTAATAACATAAGTCTGAAATCACAAGATCATGGAATGGGAGAGGTTGGAAGGCACCACAGTGGAGTCATCTGGTCCAACCTCCCTGCTCAAGCAGGGTCATCCCNTGTGCTCTGGGATGACCCTCCTTGAGCAGGGGGTCGGAGCAGATGATTCTGGTGCTGATAACGCCAAGGTTGTGGGATCGATCCCCGTGTGGGCCATTACAAGTTGAAATCGGAGATCTTTGTGGGTTCCTTCCAACTCAGAATATTCTGTGTTCTGTAACCCACTGTGGTGCCTTCCAACCTTACCCAGTCCGTGGTAATTTGATTCTGTGATAATCTCTTTCAAGGAAATATTTGGTATTTACTAAAAAGGAACACAGTGTTTGAATGCCCATCTGTCATTGTGTATATTTAATAACATAAGTCTGAAATCACAAGATCATGGAATGGGAGAGGTTGGAAGGCACCACAGTGGAGTCATCTGGTCCAACCTCCCTGCTCAAGCAGGGTCATCCCAGAGCACAGGCATAGGATTGTGTCCAGAGAGTTCTGGAATATCTCCAGTAAAAGAGACTCCACACCCTCTCTGGGCAGTGGTGGAACTTCCTGGGATCTGCTCCTGTCCATTCCTCTTGTCCCATTGCTGGGCACACCAAGCTGAGCCTGGTCCCTGCTCTGAGCCCTCCCTGCAGACACTGACAGACAGGGATGAAGTCCTCTCTCAGTCATATCTTCTCAAGGCTGAGCAGCCCCAGCTCCCTCAGCTTTTCCTTGTAACAAGAGAGATGTTCCAGTCCCTTCATCATCTCTGCTGAACCCACTCCAGGAGCTCCATGGCTTATAGTGAGGAGCCTAGAGCTGGACATTCCAGATGAAATGTGGGAGTTGGCCTCTTCTCCCAGGCTACAGGACAAGGGGAAATGGCCTCAAGCTGGCCCAAGAGAGGTTCGTGTTGGACATCAGGAAGAATTTTTTCATGGGAAGGGTTGTCAAGCATTGGAAGAGGCTGCCCAGGGAGGAGTCACCATCCCTGGAGGTGTTCCAGAAATGACTGGACATGGCACACAGTGCTGGAGTTCAGTTGACACGGTTGTGTTTGCTCAAAGGTTGGGCTCAATCATTATGAAGGTCTTTTCCAACCTTAATGATTCTGGGAAAGAGCTGTTTTAAATGTCTCTATTAATCTTCCCATTATCTCTTGTGGCAGCTGAACTCAGTTTTTGCTCTCCTGCCTGCCCCAAGCAGCTGGAGCTTGAGCAGATCCCAGAGTTCCACCTCTGGAGTTACCACAGAGGCACAGAATCACAGAATATCCTGCTTTGGATGGGACTCACAAGGACCATCAAGTCCAGCTCCTGGACTGCATCTAACGAGGGTTGATAGAGAACTACTCAATGTAATCAATGGTATTTGGAATGTGAATTTCACTGGTAAAATCTGGGCAGTTTACTTCAGGGTAAGACAAGTCCCACCCCTAAACTTACCTATATTCATTAGTTTACCACGCACCATAAGGAAACTCAAGGGGAATGTGGGACCTAGATGGTAAAGGCAGTTTTTCAGGGGAATCCCACCTGAAATGTCCCAAGCCCCTCCAGGAGCCANAGCTGGAGCTTGAGCAGATCCCAGAGTTCCACCTCTGGAGTTACCACAGAGGCACAGAATCACAGAATATCCTGCTTTGGATGGGACTCACAAGGACCATCAAGTCCAGCTCCTGGACTGCATCTAACGAGGGTTGATAGAGAACTACTCAATGTAATCAATGGTATTTGGAATGTGAATTTCACTGGTAAAATCTGGGCAGTTTACTTCAGGGTAAGACAAGTCCCACCCTTAAACTCACCTATATTCATTAGTTTACCAGGCACCATAAGGAAACTCAAGGGAGATATGGAACAAGTAGGGACCTAGATTGTAAAGGCAGTTTTTCAGGGGAATCCCACCTGAAATGTCCCAAGCTCCTCCAGGAGCCAATGCATTAGGTAAGCTCTGAGCATGATTCAAATGCACTGAGCACCATATAAAAATAATTCCTAGGAACTTTCTTTTAAACAGCAGTCCAGTGTTCCCATTCATCTTTTGCAGAAATGTTGGGACATAACCAGCATCCTGGAGACAGGACACCAAACACACTGTACCCTTTCTGCTGAAGCTGAATCACATGCAGAAATTAAGGAAGGAAGGAGGGAGGAAGAATTATTTCAGTTATTTTATAATTATTGGTCTTGTGATCACTATTGATGCTATTGCCAGAAAAGGTAGAAATGTGCTAATTAAAATTACTGATGCCAGAAAGTTGGGAGACATCAATAAAGATGATGTTCATGGGAACAGACAGGAAAAATCCAATGCTCCTGAGGACTGGAATGGTAAAAATGGAAGGAAATGAGTGAGTGAAATTGGAGTGTGTGTTCTGATTAATATACAGAGAAGGGGTGGTATAAATACTGGAAAGAGAAAATGAAAGGGAAAATGGAGCTTCATAAATTTTTATGATACAGTTGTTATCAGCAGCAGGGAATTGCACTAAATGACCCTTCCCAGCATTTGATCCCAATTACTGATCCTTTCTCCTCTGTCTCTGCTTTCACCCAAAGATGTCAGAGTGCTGTAGCCTCTGAGCAAACTCGTGGAGAAGACAGTTATCCACATTTTTCACACTGGAAAGCTGAAACAGTATTTGAGTTGCCAAAAACACAAATAATTCACTGGATGAGCAGGCCTAAAAGCAAACAGCTCCTCTCCAGGGCTGTATCCTGTTCTTTAAGGACAGCAGCAATCCCTACTTTCTGTCATGCCTTGTATGTCCAATTGATTTCATAAAAAGGTTTAATAAACATTCTTCATGTAGGCATTTTTTCAAATGACCTTGCTTTAATAAATAGTTATTATTTCTGTATTTTTAAAACTTTATGCTCTGCAGATTCTCTGAACTACATCAGTGTACCAATTCTCTCCAATTTACAGGTGGAAAAACTATTAAAGAGTTATTTAGGTGATTTATGGAGGAGAGAGAATAAATCCAGAGCAGTGGTAGAGCTGTGAACCTGATTCTTACATTCTGTTCCATCTTCTAATACTTTCACTTTTTCATATGGAAAAAAAGGATGTTGTCTGAAGTCCCATTGGTTCTAATGGGATGAAGGCAAGCTCAAAACAATCTATCAAATGGATGGTTTGTAGTAAATCCTGAACATTCTGTTTCAGGTCCTGGTTACCAGTTTTTTGTTGGTTTCTTGTTGCTTTCCTTCATCAGAAAACTGCTTGTCAAAGCAGAAGCCTTCAGCAAAGCACTGACTTGGATAAAAATGAGGGAATCTCCCTTGTGTTACAGAATCCAGGTTTTAGTCAAATGTAGAGAAAGCTCCATAAAAGCTGATTATTTGAGCTCTCAGCTGGGACAGGGGAGCTGTGGTGATGTCCAGTGAAAAGTTCCTTCATTATCCAGATAGATAATCTCAGCAGAAACTCAAGAGGCACGAGCAGGGTGATAGTCAGGGTTTCTGTCAGCACTACAAGGCACCCATACAGACCTCTGCCTTTTTTTCCCCTCCAGCT
>VWYE01023841.1:28059-43845 GCA_013398995.1 Alaudala cheleensis
CAGGGATAAAATTCCCACCAGGACCTGATCCCAGCCCCCATCCTGTGCTGCTGGAGGGACTCAAAGCTGCCTGGACAAAGCCCTGAGGTGTCCCCACGGGAGCAGGGCTTGTCCCAGGGTGCCCAGGTCCCTGTCCCCACTCAGGCCTGGCCCTTTGTCCCCCCAGGCCAGCTGCAGGAGGTGGTGAAGGTGCTGGAGAGGCTCAACAGGAACGGGAGGTGGAGGTGGCTCCTGCACCACAGGGAGAGCAAAAAGCTCCGGGGAGAGCTCAGGTAAGGGGAATTGGGGATTTGGGGGGTGGAGCAGCAGGATTTGGGAGCTGGAGAGGATCAGAGGGTCGTGCTGGGTGTGATCCTGGACGAGGCAGAGCTCTGGCAGCTCTCCCTGCCCCTGCTGGGTTTCCTCCCTGTCTCCCTCAGGCTCCTGGAGAGGCCCAGATTTCCCTTGGGGAGCTGCACATTCCCCAAAACTCCCAAAGCAAACTTGGCTCCTTTCCCAGCAGCTCATCCCAGCTCCTGACACAGCCCCAGGAGCTCAGGGCTCCCTCCTGAGGCTCTGCNCCCTCCTGAGGCTCTGCCCCCTCTGGTTCTGGGATCTGGGCAGGGATGAGGGGCCCTGAGCCTGGGGATGCAGAGCAGGAATTGCCACTCCAATTCCCACCTGGAATGGCTGGAGATGGAGCTGCTGGGATGGGGGAAGTGAGAGAACTCCTGGGTTGGGATAAAGAAGGGGAAAGGAAAGGGAAAGGGAAAGGGAAAGGAAAGGAAATTCATCCCCATTTTCCATCTCAGGCCATCCCCAGGAGATCCAGGCTCCATCACCACCTCTCCCATCATCTCCTCTTCCTCCTCCTCCTCCCAGCTTTACACCCTGACCATGGCTCCAGGCTCTGGAACATCCCTTTGGGCCAGGGGCACTCCCCTGTCCTGGCCCTGTGCCCCCCAGGCCCTGGTGGGGTGAGAGAGGAGCTCCTCAGCTCCCAGCACAATCCCAAACCCATTCCCTGAGACAAAAAACCAACCAACGACAAACCAACCCCAGGCACAACCAGCCCCGGAACAAGAATTTGTCACTTCTGATCCCCACTGAGCACCAAAACCCCACCCTGGGAGGGCAAATCCCCTCCTCCCTGCCCGGCCCTGAGCCCTCCCCGTGCCCCTCTCCCCTCAGGGCCGATGCCAACGCCCAGAAGAAGCAGCTGCTGCTGCGCTGGTGCCAGGGGGAGGAGCTGCTGCAGCCGCTGCCCTTCCACGGCTGCGACACCGCCGCGGGGCCCCGGCGCCTGCCGTGCCTGCTGGAGCTGCAGGTGCAGCACATCCACGCCAGGTTCGCCGTGTATCTCACAGGTGAGGGCAGCCCTGAGCCCCCCCGGGTGTGAGATTGCCTCGGGAAGGGATAAAAACATCCCGGTTTTCCTGTGGGAATCGCTCGTTCCCCGGCGCTTTAAAAACAAAGGGAGTTTTTGGAGTAAATCCCAGCGGGTTTTGGAGCCCTGGGGGTGGCTGAGGCTGTTGGCAAAGCACAGGGTGGGATTTAGGGATCGTTCCCGCCTCGTTTGTGTGAGTTAAGGGAGCTGCTGCTCCTCCCCTTGCAGAAAACGCCAACAGCAGCAGCAGGGAGATGCTGGAAAGCAAAGGAATCTTGGTGGCTGACATCAACACCTTCCTGGGGACCGTGCAGGAGCTGGCTGCTCCCTTCAGGAGAACCTACTGGTGAGAGGGGAGAGCTTGGGATTGATCCCAAAGCGCTGGGAAGCAGCTCCTGGGCTGTCTGGGAGCTGGGATCCTCTGGCAGAGCAGGGACCATCCCAAAGTGCTGCAGGATTCTGGCACTGCCAGGGGGAGCCAGGCACTCACCTGGGCCACCTCTCTCTGTTGCAGGTGACAAAGCAAAGCCACGAGGGCACGGCCCCTCCCCAGGCCCTGTGGCACCAGTTTGGGCATCCCAGTGCTGTGGGGGACATCCCCACCTGCCATCCCAGTGGATCCCTTCCATCCCAGTGGATCCCAGCCTCTGCTGGGGTGGTTGTAGCTCTGTACAGAAATCCTGTTTTAAAGGTGGGAAATGCAAATCCTCAGGGGGTTCACCCCCTGCCACCCAGTCTCACATAGGAAAGGAGCTTTTGAACGGTACAGGTAAATTATTTTGGAGTGGTTTTTGAGTCTTTGGGTGAATGAATTTGCCAAAGTTTTACTTGAAGTTTAGGAGTGACAATGAATCCATGAATTCCTTCTCCACCTGGTTGTTGCTGTCCAGGCCCACACTACATTTCAGCTCAGCCCTGCTGCCCCCCTGGCATCAGCTCCCTGTTGGCACATCCCAGCACTGGGATCCCTGTAAACTGCAGGAAGCCAGGGCTGCAGGGGCAGAGGGAACTCTTATTTATGGGGGAGATGTTGTCAGAGCCCCACCTCCAGGGGCAGGGGCGTCCTTTTGGTTTGTTTTTAAATCCCAGACTGCGAGGCCGTTCTGTACAGGATGACTTTGTAAAGAGTTTGATTAATAAAACCTCCAAAATAATCCAGTTTCACACAGCTCTGCTTCCTGGAGAGGGAAAGGGAGGGCAGGGGCTTTTCCAGCTGGGACAGAGCTTGGGGATCAGGAGTGGATCAGGCTTCTGGATCCCATCGTGCTTCCCTGCAGGAGGATGGAATAACCAGAGGAGCAACCAGCTGACAGCAGGTAGGGATAATGGGATCATCCAAGGGTTCATTTTCCACCTGCACTGGCTCTGGGTTGGTTTGTGGGCTCTGCACGGGGGGAACTCCCAGCAGCTGAGGGTGGGAATTGTTCCTGGAAGTGGCACCTCGGGAGGAGGAAGTGCCAAAAGCCCCGGGTGGGAGGAAGGAGAGGGGAATCCCCAGGTGGGCTCAGCTCAGCCTTGGGACCATGATAGGATCAAAGCCCAGTTCCTGTGTGGGATCAGTGTGGGCTGAGGGAAGCCCCTGTCACTGAGCCATCCTGCAGAGCAGCTCCAAAGCTTCCTGAGCCTCCCTGCAGAGCTGCTCCAAGGCTTTCCCCAGCTCTCCTTTCCCTGAGCTCCCCTGCAGAGCAGCTCCAAGGCTTCCTGAGCTCCCCTGCAGAGCTGCTCCAAGGTTTCCCCAGCTCTCCTTTCCCTCAGCATCTCTCTGCCCAATGCCAGCCGGGAAGGATGGCTCCGGATTGGAACATCTCCCGCTCAGGATGGAGAGGAGCCCAGAGCAGCAATGACTTGGAGAGGAGCCCAGAGCAGGAATGACTTCCTGCTGCTGCCATTTCCAGCTGCAGGGAGCAGGGGTTGTGCTGGAGCAGCACAGCCCAAAGGTTTTCCTGCAGGAAACACTCCCAGCTCTCAGCCCTGGCAGGCAGAGCTGCTGCAGGATGCCAGCCTGGAGCTGCTGCTGCCACAAGCGCAGTGAATGAGACCAGAGGCCAGGGCTGGTTTCCAGAGTTTGGCTTTACTTGGCAGTACAGAAATCATGTGGAGCCTTTGGAGACACGAGAAGCACAGGCTCTGTCATGCCGATACCGCAGCGCCGTTTGGTCCATCCCAGAGGCCACCGGGGACACAAAATACTCCCACATCTTGCCTGCTCTGTAATTTGTTCTCTCAATTTTATTAAGATTAAAACACAAAGGAGCCTGAGGCACAGCTGTGTCCCAACCGATGTAAACGGGTTTAGAAGCTTAAGTGGAGGTTAAGTTCTGTGCCCAGAACGAAGCCAACATTTGCTGCTACAATAGGTGTGGGCTTTGTCCATGATACAACTTTGCCACACAGAGTTAAGATCGATGGGAGAGGACTTTTAGGGATGCTGTCCACAATAATGGAGTGCTCAGTTTCTATTTTCCTTGATAAATCAGGTTTGAGTGACATCGGCGTCACATCTACGAGCTCACCAGAAGCACAGGATTGTGAAGGATGTTTTACAAATGATTAAAAAGACAAGGTAAGACACAGCTGTCAATGAGTTATTTCAAATCTGCACCCACGTCTACGTCTGCAAAAAATAATAATAATAATTATAATAAGTTCAGTCTGCCTTTCGCTTACGAGGTTAGTCAGGGATCAGTCAGGAATTTGCCAGATTCTGGACAGCAGCCCTACTTAGAATGAAATAATTAACACATGATATCCAAAAAAAGGGAACATTACCAGTGCAGTACTCTTCAATCTCTCAGAGATGGGATTACAAAAGCAGGCCTTACAATATTGAATTTCATACAGTGTTCATTAAGTTCCTTATATATTCATATTAGCCGATTTAACTCCTCCTAATTAGAGACTCTCATTACTGCTGCTCCTCCTCTCCGTAGATGTCGTTCTTCTTGCGTTTCATCTCCTCAAAGTCGAACTCTGAGCCCATCATCCTCTTATAAATATCCTTGATGTCGTCACACGTCGTCTCAAAGTGGGTGGTGGCGTCGTAGGTGCGCGAGATGAAGATCTGGAAGCAGAGGCAGCGTTGGAGCCCTGAGCTGGAGCTCTGCCCCTCTCCCAGCCCAGCTCAGCCCTCACTCACCTGGCTCTCAGTGCCCAGGTCGGTGGGTGCAAACAGGTCACTGATGCTCACAAACCTGCGGGGAAACACAAAGGCCCGGGGTGGTTTGGGAGGTTCCACATGAGGGCAGCGCTCAGGGGGCTGAAGGGACTCGGTTTGGACAACTCTTGGAAATAAATGGCTCCAGATTTGGCAGCACAGAGGGCCAGGGGCTGCCTGAGCACTCACTTCTGCTCAATGGGCTCCAGGAGGTCCAAGGCTGGCTTGATCTCCTTCTCAGGCTCGGCAGTCTCCACGGTGGTGCTGGCGATGGCGATGTACTTGCCCTGCGCCGCCACGTTGTGAGCAGAGGAGATCATGCACACGTAGATGTCTGTGGGGACACGGCACAGCTGCAGCCCCAAACCTCCTCAGGCCAGCCCAGAACCTCCTCAGCTTCATCTCAAAACATCCTCCAGCTTCATCCTGCAATATCCTCAGCCCCAGCCCAGAACATCCTCAGCTTCATCCCAAAACCTCCTCAGCTTCATCCCAAAACATCCTCAGCCTCACCCCAAAACCTCCTCAGCCTCATCCCAAAGAGCTCCCTGCACCTCTGCCCTGACATTGTCCCCCTGCACTGTTTGGATCCCTGGAATGGGACCCACCCTTGCCCTGGGTGCTCCCATCTCCTCATTGATCTCCTGCACACAGAGATCCCCCAAATTCAGTTTCCCATCTCCTGAGATCCAGTGGCATTCCCAGTGCCCCATTCCAGGCTGAGGCAGCCCCCACAGACACCCCCACCCCAGTCTGGGGCACCTCCTGCTGCTGGTTCCTCCCAAGGATTTCTGAGCAGAGCCTCCTCCCACGTCCCCCAGCTGCTCTGAACTGCAGCTCAGCCTTGCTGTGGCCCAAGAACCCCTGAGGTGTCCGTTCTGCTGAGGCAGAGAGAGGCTGGCAGCAGGCAGGGCCCCACCCCAGGTGCACACACCTGATTTCCTGTTGACCTGGTTCTGTGGAATGATGATCTGGCAGGAGTTGGCATCGTTGGTGTTCTTGATGGGGTGGCTGAGGATGCAGATGACCCTGATGACCTGGCCCACCTTGCTCACACGGTCTGACACGTAGCTGGGGTCACAGATGAGCTGTTTGCAGCGAGCCACCTGCACACCAACGGGGGCAAAGCAGCCAGTTCTCAGCACAAATCCTCCTGCCCAGAACCCTGGAGCAATGTGAAGCCTCCAGCTGCACACACACTTTGGGGTCTGCTGTGGGGTTGGCACCTCTGCTCCCAGCCAGGACGTGTCACTCCCACCCAAAGGGACTCAGCTGTCCTGGCAGTGCCCTCTGCAGTCAGGAGCACATCCAGAGCTTCCCAAGCATTCCCAGCTTTTCCCAGGAGAAGCTGCAGGAAGGCCACGTGCCAGAGCAGCCACAAGGGCCAAGGGCAGAGCTGGGTCCAGCTGAGACACAAGGAACAGCTCCCTAAAGGAGTTACTCACTGCCAGCCCATGGAGACTTCACCAGCTCCTGCACAGGGGTTTAAAACTGAATGGAAGCTTTGGTTGGATGAGGCTCAGGAGGTTTTGGGATGAGGCTGGAGGAGGTTTTGGGATGATGTTGGAGGAGGTTTTGGCATGAGGCTCAGGAGGTTTTAGGATGAGGCTCAGGAGGTTGTTGGGATGAGGTAGGAGGGAAGTTTTAGTATGAGGCTGAGGAGGTTTTGGGATGAGCATGGAGAAGGTTTTTGGTTTGCCTGGAAAAGCCTCTGGCCATCGGGACACTGCATCTCCAGCAAGCTGGGACAGAACAAGAGCCCCAGCAGAGCACACTTGGCCCCTGAGCTTTAAAAAGGGTTTTGTGTGTATTTGTTGTGCTGAAAGCCAAAGGATCTGAGATGTGAGGGGCAGATGTGGGAACAGGGAAGGAGGGAAGCAGGAAGGGTCTGTACCTCCCCCTCAGACTTGACCCCGACCACTTTGCCGTTCTCGATGACGATCTCCTCGATGGGCTTGTTGAGCATGTAGGTGCCTCCATAGATTGCACTGAGCCTGCAACAGGAAAATCCCTTCAGCACCTGCAGCCCTTCCAGCCCCCAGGCTCTGCTGCACTTGAATAAACCCCACCTCAGACAAACCTCCTCAAAACCCTCTGCTTAAACACAAGGGGTAAACAATATCCCAGCAGCATCTCTGAGCAAATCCAGACAGAAAGACTCTCACGTAGAGGAACCACCTCATAATTAAGTGAAAGAGCCATTAAGCACCACAGCATTCTGGAAACTCCACACATCCAACTGCACTCCCCACTGCAGGAACTGCAGAGTCAAAGCCAAGAGCTCACCTTGCAAAGCCCTGGGGCAGCTCTCCAAGGCCATAGAGGGGGTACAGGTAGGGGCTTTTCCCGTATCGAGCCAGGGACTCGCTGTACAGCTTGATCCTGTTGATTGTTTCTTGGCAGGGTTGATCTAGATAGCTGGGAAGGACAGTTACACCAATTTGGGTACAAAAAACACCCAGAGAGCAAAGCATTGGCTTCCCACAGAGTTTCCCTCCCCACCCTCCAGCTGCTCCTGGGAGTTCACGAGTTTGATCAGGAGCCCTCCAAGTTGACAACAATCCCATCAGAACCCCAAATCCTGACTTACTCATCAGTCCTGTAGAGGGCAAGGGCGTGGCCTGTGAAGTCAATGACATCTTGGCCCAGGTCAAACTTCTTGTAGACGTCCCTCATGGTGGTTTTCTTGGGATCCACCCCCTCGAAGGTGCGCGGGTCGTTCTCGTCAAAGTTGGCCACGTACACCAGGAACTTCCGGAAGCGGCGCTTCTCAAACAGCCCCATCAAACCTGGAACCAGGGGTGGGGACAACCCTGAACCAGGGCTCTGGGAGAGTCCAGAACCAGGGCTCTGGGAGAATTCACAACCAGGGCTCTGGGAGAATCCAGCAGAACCAGGGTTCTGGGAGAATCCACAACCAGGGCTCTCAGAGAATTCACAACCAGGGCTCTGCGATAATTCACAACCAGGATTTTGGGAGAATCCAGAACCAGGATTCTGTCAGAATTCAGAACCAGGGTTAAGGGAGAATTCAGCAGAACCAGAGTTTTGGCAGAACTCAACAGATCTTCAGTAACTTTTGAGGCTTTTCCATGATCAGCAGTGGGTAAGAACCACTGAGTGTTCAAACAAGGAATAGTTTGGGTGGGAAGGGACCTTAAAGATCCAGAGTTCCACCCCTGTCATGGCAGGAACACCTTCCACCATCCCAGGCTGCTCCCAGCCCCAATGTCCAACCTGGCCTTGGACACTGCAGGGATGCAGGGGCAGCCCCAGCTGCTCTGGCAATTCCAGCCCAGGCAGCAATTCCTGCCCAAGATCCCATCCCTGGCTGCCCTCTGGCACTGGGAAGCCATTGCCTGTGTCCTGTCCCTCAAGCCCCACACAGGAGGCTGGACAAGGCACCATTTCTGCACTTGTGAATTCTCCACAAACTGCAGAAGCAAGACTGGACCTGCTGAAACGTGAGGGCAGAGGCAGCACCTCCACTCCTGCCAGCATGAGACCACACAGGAAACGTGGCCAAGCTGAAGGAATTCCTGATTCCTTCAGGAATATCTGCCATGAGGAAGGCTCAGCCCTACAGATCTGGGGCTTCAGCTGCAAGGAGTCACTTCCATCACATTTTTCAGAGGTGCTGCTGAGCACATCCCACATCTGGAGCTCGTGGAATGCCCTCTAGCTCCTCATGGATTTCACCACAGTGTTATTAGCTTTATTTGAGGAGTGAAATTAAACAGGCAACAATTAAAGTTTGAGGTGCCACACAAGTCAGAATTAGTCATTGCAATTTGCCTGCAATGCTTCTCACACACACAGCATCAAATATTTATGGCAGAGCTGGGAGCACGAGGCCCAGGTGGAACCTCCTGAGGAAGGAAAGCACTGCCAGGTCCTCAGGAGAATGTCACTGAACAAGAAAACAGGGCTCAGCAAACCCAAGGCTCACACTGCAAGGGGTGTTTGAAACCAAAGAGGGGCAGGAAAAATCCTCAGGATGCTCCTTAACACATGAGGAGCATCAAGAATACCCCAAGGGATGGGTTGGCCTCTCTTAGGGGATTCAGAGGGAACAGCAAAGGTGCAGTTACTCACTGGATGCCAAAGCTTCTGCCTCAGTGGAAGGAACTTTGTAGATCTTCCCTCCCTTGTAGACAAAGCTGCCCTCAATCACCTTGAAGTCCAAGTAACGAGTGACTTCTGTGTAGAGCAGCATCTTTACCAACTGACCTGCAGAGGGGGGTTTGGCACAGTCACACACAGCCACAGCAGCTCACCCAGAGCAGCACAGCAAACCCTCCCCTGGCTTCAACCCCCACAGCAGCCTGCAGATAAGCTGGGACTAAAGAACAAAGTCTGGAACACACTGGATTCAAGGATTGTAAGGAATGACAGTGCCTGTGCTATTCCAGCAGCAGCCCAAGGAATACCTGGGAGCTCAGGAGCACTCACCATTAGCCATAAGGAATTTTGGAATGAGGTCCACGTTCCAGTCTCTTCCCCTCCCCATGGATTCTGGTGGAGTTCCTGGGAGATTAAACCTTTTGTAGAGCTTTGGAAAGAGAGAGAGAGAGAGAGAGAGAATACAGAATTCATTATAGCCCAGGAAATGTGTCTGGGTGTCAGTGCTCCCACACATGGACACACTTTCCACCCCCACAGCTCCAGGCTGAACACAGGCTCTTCAGAGGCAGCTGCTGGCTGCAGCTTTGAGTTTGGAACAGGCACAGATATCCAGGGAACTGGTACTGGAAGAACCAGGGAGTGTGGTTCTGCTCATCCAGGCTTCCTCCATCCCAGGATCTAAGGATTTATGAACCTGATGAACTGTTTAAAGTGACATTTCTTAGTCTCATTTACAATTTAGCTGAAGGGTTTTAACATCCAGCTCTGGAATGCCTGGATTTGCTGGGATTCCAGCTGGGAATTCCAGGAAACAAACACAATCTACCAACTCCAACCAGCCCACACTGGTGAGGAAGTGCCACAAAACTTCCTTACTCCCAGCAAACACTTACAATCATTCATTTGAAGCCACCCCAAGGCTAAGTGGGAATAAATCCCCTGGGAAGGACACAGGGATGGGCCTCTCTCCACACTTACATCTTCCAGGGGTGTAATGGATGCACTTTCCCCTCCATAGTAGGAGTTACGATCCATGTGAAGGACTTTCTTTCCATTCACTGACATAATTCCAGAGAGGATGCATTCCTGCAGGAGGGAAAGGATGCAAGGCACAGGTGAGCTGCACTGGAGCCTCCTGCTTCCCAGTTTTCCTAAGGAAGGGCACGTTCAGACAGCTCCACTGCAGGTAACTCTGCCAACAAGCACAGCAGCTGCCTCATTCCAGAATTCAGGCACCTCTTGGAGGCACATGAACCTCTCCAGGAATTTATTGTCTGCTCTGGGGAGTTTAAGGAAGAGGTTAGAGCTACACAATCATCATCTATCTGGGTTTCCCAGAGGAATTTTTTGGGAATTCCATGCACTTGAGCCAAAGGAAAATCTGTCCTCTAAGGCTATCAGTTTGATGTCCACAGAGAGGCAGCAGGAGCATGAAATCTTACCTGGATTTCAATGAGTCCCCTCAGAACCTCAATTATTAACATTTGCCACACTCAGGACAAACACAGCTTCTCTCAGAGAGCAGCATAAAGAATAAATGAAGGCATTTGGGTGCTTTATCCTTGCCGTGTCCCCACTGAGGCTCCCTGGAGCTCACATCAGCTGCTGTGTCTTGGCTGCAGCCCCAAGAGCACACCCAGCCTGCAGAACCAGCCTTGCACAAGCAAATCCCCATTAAAACACGACTTTGCACCAGCCCTGGCATTCCCCAGCCAAAGAGCTTAACTCAAGCTTGAATGTTTGTGTGCTTAGGACAGCTTATCTTGGGAGGTTTCACTGAGCTTGCTCTGCCTCAGCTCCTCCAGCAGCAGAATTCTGGCTGCACTGAGCCCTCAGTCCCCATCACTGGTGGGTCCTGGCCATGTCTCACACGATGGGTGGGGCTTGCATGGTTTTTAAGGTCCTTTTCACCCAAATCATTCAGTTTGTAAACCCCCATCCAGCTGCTGAGAGATGCCAGCACTGCACATGAGCCAGGGCTCCTCCTGCAGAGATCCTTCCTGTTTATTCCACAAGCACCTCAGTCAGGACTCTCCTGCTGTGTCACTTCCCCCTCCCGTGGAGTGCAGGAGGCTCATTTCCAACTGCACACTGAGCAGTGCAGGTGTCAGCCAGGAAAACCAGCAGCTGGGGATTGTTTGTGTCAATCCTGAATCCTCTGTAGAAAGGAAGCTCTAAAATCAACCTCAACCACAGCAGCTCTCAGGGGGGGTTCTGTTCTGAAGGTCACACATCTGTAGCTGCAGCGATTGCTGCCTGAGGATCTGCTGTGCTGCTGCTTCCAGGTGCCAATGGAAAAACCTCCTCTGTCACCCAGCAGGATGTCACTGAAATCCAGCCAAGGGCCTGAGGAGCACAGCTGGAGCTGCCTCCTGCACAGCAAGGACGCTCTCAATCCAATCCCTGAAGCCATGGAAGGTTTCCAGCATGGTGCCCACAAGGCTTCATGATCACCACGTGGCTGTGAGTAGTGAGCCACAGAGCTGCCCACAAAAGCTCTCCATGATCCATCAGCTGCTCCTTCCTCCAAAGATCCTACAAGGTTCTTTTTTCTCCATCCCAGCAGGCAGAGCTGCACCAAACCCCGTGTGAAGTCACTACTCCAGGCCTACAGCGCTGAGTAACCACAGGAGTAGAGTGTTAATGATTAACCACACCCAAGGCAGCACTGTCACACCATCACCAAGCAGTTCCCAGAGCTCTGTGGTTGGATTTCTTGCTCTGCCCCGTGATTTAACATCTCCCAAAAGCCTGGCTCACCAGATGGTGGCACAGGGCTGCAAGTGTCCAGCAAGGAAGCCAAGTAGGATTTCACAACTCAGTAAGTACCAAAAGCAGGGCTGGAGCTGCAGTCAAAGCTGCACAAGCTACACCCACTGCTCTGGATGTCAGCTGATTCCAGTCAGCCACTTCACTTCAAAGCATTCTGTGTCTTCCCAGAGGAGGGAGTGTGCATCCCTTCTTCAGGTCACCTGTCCTGGAGTGAATCTGGGCACCAGCAGAGCAGATGAGAGACCTTAAATATCTCTTCACTCTTCTTTCACACAGCTGTGGGGACTGAGCTGGAGCTCTTGCAGTGCTGTTGAAGCCAAGGCTCATGGAACACTTCCATCAGGCAGGCACTGAAATGCTGCTCAGCCCTGCTTCCCCCTGCACAATGCATTGATCCTCCCAGCTCAGCAATTCCTGTGCTGGCTGCAGGAACACTCTGATGTGTGTGCCACTGTCATGTGGGTCAGGGAGCCACGAAAACAAACGGCCTGTGCTGATAAGGGCAGGGCTGGGGACAGTTTAGAGCACAAAGAAAAAAGGGGAAGCGCCAGAGTTCAAATCTGTGCGTTTTTTTGCTGTTTATAAACGTCGCCACCACCAAACAGGAACAGGGAGCAGCTGCTGACACATCAGCAGGACAGAGCAGGGACAGCTCGGGGTATCCACATCCGACAGAATCCTCATGCAAATTGCAGCCACGCTGCTGCTCCAGTGCTACTCCTGCCTCAGCCAGCTCAGGTTACGGGGCTCCCAGGAGCTCATTGTGCTGCTGAATGAACACAAGAGCACCATCGATGTTGTGTCTGAGCACCATCCATGTCCTGTCTGAGCACCATCCATGTCCTGTCTGAGCACCATCAACGTCCTCTGCAAAGCTCAGCCCCTGGAAACGGCCAGGGAACCAGGGAGAAACCAGCACTGGGAATGTGGAGACAGCACATCCGGCGTGAATCCATGGGAATCAAAGCAAGGAGGAACTTGGAGGTGTTTCCATCAGCTCTTCCCTGGAGTGCAGGAGCTGCCCAGGAGCAGCCCCTGAGCGTGCAGAGGCCTTGAGGAATGGAGGAAGCAAGGAGGTTTCTGTGGACTTCCTCCAAGTAGGGCGGCAGCTCAGAAAGGCTCAGACAGCCCGAGGGAAAGCGGAGCCAGCGCCGAGGGGAGGATTGGGCACTGAGCAAAATCCCTTCAGCCTCGGCAATGGGATCTGGCACCACCAGGCTCTTTCTTCGAAAGGCAGGGCCGGGCTGTGGCCAGACAGAGCCACACAAGGGCTGGGCTTGGAAGGGACCTCTGGAGATGCTTGGTGCAGCCTAGGCAGGGTCACCCGGAGCAGGTGACACGGGAAATTCCACCTCACACTGGTCCAGAGCTCTGCTCATCTACAGACCCCAAACACAACTCCTCACTGCACTGGAACAATCCCCTCTGCCACCAGGGGATGATGCAAGGGACAGGGACACTGCACACAGTTCTCACAATCACTCTGGGGCTGTATGAGTAAATATATCCTGAGCCACTGCAGAGTCTGGCTCCTCTGCTCCCACAGAAAGTGAATTTGTATCTCAGTGATGGATTTGAATAGCTTTAACTTGGGGAGGCAGCTGGCAGGTAAGAAGCTTAGTTCAGCCTGCAGAGAGTGAAACCTCAGCAGGAACACAGCATTCACCAACTGGGGCTCAACTGGAGGGTTTCATTATCCCCAAAATTCATGGAAAACAACTCTGTGGAAGCAGAGGGGGCAGATAACAGACCTGTCACTGAGCACACCATCTCACTCCAAAATAACCCAGTGAGGAAGTACCCAGCCACTTCCACAGCAGAGAGGTGGAAATTACAGCGAACTGAAAAGAGAGATGTGAAAATAAAACCACGAGGAGCTCACCAGTCTGTGAGCAGATTAAAATGGGGTTTGTGCAGTAGGTCTGCAGCAAGATGATCCCTAATCTGCCACACACCACACACATGGAAAGCCCAAGACAAGGACCTTAAAGCTATTAAAGCTCCAGCAACCTGGAGAAGCCATTCCCACCAGGAATGAGGCAGCTGGAACATCCAGCAGCTCTCAGGCAGGGCCTGGCACCTCACACTGATCCATGCAGGAGGAGCCATGCAGCTCATTGCAGCTGCTGGAGTCTGAGGGGATGTAGCAGCAGTAATGCAGGATTAATTTTCCCCACAGGGCTAAGACACATCTCTCTGAACTGGCACAGCAACGGGGTCTCTGATTAGCACACGGAAGGGAAAAGCTGGAATAGCTGGAGTGCCATTAATCCCAGTTCTAAAGCTGCCTTTAGTCCTTCATTACTGGTTGAGGAAGAGATTAACACCTGAAATATTCGTGTGGCACTTCCAGATCCATCCCAGTGGAATTCACACGTGCACTCACAGACCCAAGCAGAATGACCAGTACAATGATGGATTTGTGCTCTTTTCCAAACCCTCCAATCTCTCTTTCTTCCTCTTTAAACCAACAACTCAACTTTCCCTTTGGAAGAAGAAAAAAACTCCTCCAGATCAGCAGATAACCACAGAGCTACCACAGGAGCCTGATGGGGCTGCAGCAGCAGAATCCAGGAGCAGCGTGAAGGGTGGTTGCAAACATCACCAGAACTTCCACGACAGCTCCTTTGGAAAGGGAAAGGAACAATTGGATGTGTTTCCAGATCCCTTTCCTCAGGAAGCCTGGCTGGAACCTTCAAGCTCCATCTGAGTGCAGGGGAGTCCATCAGCCCAGCCAGAGCCAGCTCTGCTCCCACAGCACTCCCCAGGCACAAGGAGCCAACACCAGGAATTCTGGGATGGCTGCACCAGCACCTCTGGTTTCCATTCTTTTCCACCCTAATTGGTATTTCAGAGGGAAAGCCAGCACACCAGAAGCAAAACAGGAGCTCCTGGATATTCCCAGGCTCTGGAGTTTGGTCAGCACACCTTAAAATACGGCCATAATTTATTCCTTTTAACTCAACTGCTGCTCATTAGCAGGAGCTTGTCTTAAAAGTGATTTCACAAGAGGCCTTTTGTCAAATTTACACTGGCATTTGTCAGTTTGAGATTAAGCCCTGCGTTCACCAACTTGATACCCCGCTCACACTAAAGCATAAATTAACATTTTAATGGAGCTCGGATCTATTGGAGGCCCCTTCACTACGAGCTCATTATATTTCACCTCCCCAAAAGTCCCTTAGCCTGCTTTGCTGAGCCAGGGCCAGGCTTTAGGACAGGCTCCAGCTTTCCCTATCTCAAAGGGAAGAAGCTTTTTCCCCCTAAGCCATTCCTCCACCTCAAAGGAAGAGCCTTGAAAGGAATGAAAGCAACTGGGAAAAGTTGGGTGTCCCCTAGAGCAGAAGCTCCCACACTTCACACATTGCCTTTGTGTCAGGTTCCAGGTTTGTCACCCTTCTTCCCAAGGCCAAAAGAGGGGATGATAATCCAGCTCTGCCTCCGGTAGGATCCTGTGTCAGCAGACACGATGCCTCCTGTCAATCACGGTGCCCAAACCACAGCAGGAAACGCGTGGATTTCCATTTAATCACCAGGGAAAGTGGGGGAAATCTCTGCCGGGCCAACCCCAAAGAGATCCCTTTGTCCAGCCACCTTTCCCCACCAACAGGAGGGAACAAAAGCAGCAAAGGCCGTGGCACAAGGAGGAAAAAAACCCTCTCCACCATATTGGATTTTCTTCCCCCCCTTTCTCCAAACAATGCCTCGCATCTGGAACCTGCAATCCGCCCTGCCGGGGGCATCTCCCGGCCTCCAGGGATGCAGGAACCGGCAGAAATCCTCCCGCAAACCTCCCGGGCAGGGCACTGCCATGTTTTTTTCTCTTCCCCAGGGCTGCCTGCGGCGAGGGCTGCATCCTCCACAATAGGACAAAGCCCCAGCACGGCTCATCCCCCCTCCCTCCGCCGCACCCCCATCAGCTGTCAGCTCTCCTTAGGGACCACCGGGATGCAGCGACATGGCAGGAAAGGGTTTTGTTTTTTTTTTCGGAGGGGGGAATAAGGGAAATTTGACAGGCTCGCCAGCCTCCCATCCCCCTCCTGCTGCAGTCAGGGCTGGATGGAGCCGAAGGCTGCAAAGGCGGAGCGGGAATGGGGATGGAGAGGGGGGGGATAACCACGGCTGCCTCCACCCTGCACGGACCTGCAGCCACGCTGGGTTCGTGCTACGGGGCGGGGGAAGGCGTGTGCGAAGGGAAAAAAATAAGGTAATCATTAAAAAAAAAAAGAAATAAANGGTGGGGGTGGGACTGAAGCCGGGGGGGTGCTGCGATAATTCACGATGGGGGAAAGCACCCAGGGGTGCCCAAGGGTGTCACATACACCAGACCCCCGGTAAAACTGGGGATGGAGAGCGGGGAAAGCACCCA
>VWYE01023842.1:0-12061 GCA_013398995.1 Alaudala cheleensis
GCTGGGCTCGGCACGGCGCGGAGGGTCCCCGGCCCAGCCCGGCCCTGCTCGGCCCAGCCCGGCCCAGCCCCGAGGCGCGGCTCTCACCCGGCTCCCCGCGGGCCATGGCGGCCATCCAGAACCTGCAGCTGTGGTGCCGGCAGCAGTGCGAGGGCTACCGCGATGTCAGCATCACCAACATGACCACCTCGTTCCGCGACGGCCTCGCCTTCTGCGCCATCCTGCACCGACACCGACCCGACCTCATGTGAGTACCGTGCCGGGCTTCCAGGGCCTCGCCAGGGCTGCCGGCTCGGCGGGGCTGGGACCTCCCGCTCGTGGTCCAGGACACTCGCTGGGCTGTGGCCATCCCGCGGTCTGTCAAGCTGCAGACCCCATGTCCTCCATCCTCACAGAACCCTCGTTGGCTGTGGCCATCCTGCTGTCTATTGAGCGGTGGGTGGGTTGCAATCATCCCATTATCCACCAAGCTGTGGGTGGGCTGTGGCCATCCTGATGTCCATTGAGCTGTGGGTGGGATGTGACCGTCCTGCCATCCATTGAGCTGCAGACCCCGGGTTCTCCACCCACCCAAGAACCCTCTCCAGGCTGTGGCCATCCCGCCGTCCATCGAGCTGTGGATGGGCTGTGACCATCCTGCTGTCCATTGAGTTGCAGACCCCAGGTTCTTCAAGAACCCCCTCCAGGCTGTCACCATCCTGCCATCCATCAAGCTGTGGATGGGCTGTGGCTGTCCTGCTATCCATTGAGCTGTGCACCCCGGTCTTCCACCTTCCCTGGGCTCTTGCCCTCCCTGTGGGCACGTCACCAGCAGCATTCTGCTCACACCCACGCTGAGAATCTCCAAGAGAAAAGCTCCGCTCTCCCAGCCTACGCGCTGTTTTTTCCATACGTTTTTCCTTTTTCCCTTCCCTCAATAGCTGGATTATAAATGTTCTGAATGTGTCCTTTTCATTGCAAAAACAAGTTCAGGCACCGATCTTTGGGGCAGCATTTCCTTCTTTGCTGTTGTGTTTGCTCTGGCTGGGCTCTCCTCGCTCAGCCCAACAGCAGTGCAGCGTTCGCAAGTTGCAAGGCAAGGGCTATTTAAACAAAATGCAATAAAAGGGCAGGGCCCCACAGCCACAGGATTCCTGCACATCCTTGTTTTTCCCATCTTGAGCTCTGTCTGTGAGAGGTTAAGTGCTTTCCACGCCTTGCTGGTGCCATTGCTGGTGCCCTGTGTGTTTTGAACTGACCCTGCCCAATTGTTAACATCTGAGAAGGTGAATGGCCAAAGGGAGTCATAGATCCTGCTTCATGGTTGGGGTTTTTTGACTTTGTTTTTATTTTTTTTTTCTTCTGGGCTCTTTGAGATGGGAGGATTGAGGGGGAAGATGAAGGCAAGGGAGCACTGGAAAGAGTGCCCAGGAGTGTTGATTTAAGCATTAGATCTCTCCTAGTCAGATGTGCCCAGCTGGGTGAGGGTGTACTGCAGTTTTCCTCCTGTCCTACATATTCTCCCTTTTTCTTCATACTCCTGGGACAGCCTGCCACATGGGTTTGTGTGCAGACATCCCTCTAGCAGGTGTCTTGCTTCTGGTTGCACCCAAGAGAAGATCTCTTGTTTTCTCTCCTCTGTTGTCTTGAAACGTGACAGAAACTGCAACAGGCTTGGGCAGTGGGAGGTCATTTCAGGAGCTCCAGGCACACTGTGTTGTCCCAGTGCTTGGGCAGTCACCGTGGTGTTGCTGTGTATGACTTCCTGACATGCTGTCATGTCCATGTGACTCCAAATATTTCCTTTCCTTCCTTTGATTCAGAGTCCCCAAAAATACAGAACGCCAGGGCAGAAAGGTTGAGGTGTTCTCCTGGAGGGGCTGGGACTGTTTCCTGCAGCTGGCCCATCCGGAGCACGGCTGTACACAGGGGCTCAGCCACGTGAGAGATGCAATGATCCTGCTGCCCAGTTGAGTGAGTTGTTTATAATCCTTGAACTGTGCAAAAAGGGCTGTGGATAGACATCTCATAAATAAATTTTCCTGTGCTGAAGAGGGAAATGCTCCTTGAGGCATTGCTCTGTTCCCATTCGTTTTATGGTGGACGTTCTGCCTGACTTTATGTGGGACATCACAGAAGCTCTTTCTGACTCAGACCAGCTCAGCAAGGGCTGCCTGAAGTAAGAGAAGCCTTTATTTGTGACCTCCTTCATCAGTGTCAGTGCAGTAATGCAGGAAAGCACCACGTGTTCCATGGGCTGGGCAAAGTCCTGCTGGAAGAAACTGGTGCTTTCAGGTGGTTGGTGGCCAGGGTTGCCAGGTGCCATGTGTCAGATCCTAGGGAAGAATACTTGTGCAGATTCTTCATGTCCTGTCCCTGGAAGCTTCTCTGAGTGTCCTTGGTGCAGGGTGCAGCAGTGGAGAAGTTCAGCTGGGTGCACGTGTGACTGTGACTTCTGCTTCCCAGGGGTCCATCCTGGACTCCTGTTTTTGCCAAAGATCTTAGTTAAAGATTAAAGACATCAGACTGAAAGTAAAACTAGAAAGGGGTATTTGGTGTTTGGAGCTCTTGGTGTGCTTGCAGCAGCTCTGCTGCATAGATCACTTGGCAGAACACTGTCTCAGCATCAGTTTTGCAACAGTGTATTTTCTTGGTTTACACAAATGACATTCTTGGACTGAGTTCAGGGGATTTCTCCTGCAGGAGCCTGAAAGATTACCAGGAAAACTTCAAGCTCAGAACGTGGACATAATCATGGGCTTCTCCTGTGAGGCATGTGGCTCAGAGGACAAGCTGGTGTGGGTCTCTTCTTCCTTCCTGTTTTCTTGCTGGAAAACATATGGAAAATATGATAACTTCTCTTGAACCTAGCCACTGTTGGTTTGTGTGCTACCAGTGAACAGGGCAAGCTGTGTAAAATTAGAAATGCATTTCCCACTCACTTCCCACTCATGCAAGGATGCTCAGGGAGAGTGGAGGTCCATGCTGAATTACCATGGAAATCCACTTCTTTTTTGCTCAAGATTAGGAGTGCTTCAGGGTCAGTCCCAGCTGGGAACACGTTGTGTTAGGCAGGCTCCAGCCCATTTTCTGGGATGATTGTAAAGCCAGGGAACTTCTCTTGTCAGAGGAACATGAAGCCTCATGGCAGTGTGGTAGGAGGCTGAGGTCAGCAGCTGCCACATGTGGTGAAGGTTGTGCAAGCTTCAGCCACGATTTTAGTGACCTTGTCCTGATAATAAATGAGCAGGGGAGCTGTGCACGCTCATTCAGATATTAATGCCAGATGTCAAGGAAAGGTTTTGATTAAGATCCTTCTCTTCATCCAGGATCTTGCTCTTTCCCAGACTGCAAACTGGCGTTCTGGGAATGGGCTGGTGGTGAAATCCCCCTTGGCAGCTGAGCAGCAGCAGTGCTCTTTCCTCCAGCAGCATTTCCAGGTCATTGTCAGCTCAGCAGGGCAGCATGAGGTCACCCTGGCCCTGCTGGGGATGAGTTGTCTGCAGACTCTCTCCTCGGCAGAAGGCTGGGGTGAAGCAGAGCTGCTTGGCTCGGTGGGTTTGTGGTTTGTGTGACAGGCTTAGGCACGGGGGGGATGGCTCGGGGTTCATTTCGGCAGCGTTCTGTCACTTGCGGCTCAGCCAGAGCATGGCAGTGTGGAGCAGGCATTCCTGAGGAGCACGAGCATACCGGGGACATCTCCTGCCTGGAATTCCCAGCCTTGTCCCACCTCCCCGGCTCTGCATCTCCAGAAAGAGCCCAGCTGAAAGGTTCTGTTCCCAGCAGAGCATGCTGGATTTCAGCCCCCTGTCTAAGGACTGTGAGCTGGCAAAGCTTGCCTCACTCGTTTACAGTGATCCTTTTGACTGCACATCTTATTTTCTGTAGAGAAAATAGCACAAAAGTGCCAAAAACCAGAAACATTTTTGGTGCCATCGGGGCTCTGGGATTTTTTTTTTTTTTTTTTTTTTTTTTTTTTTTTTTTTCTCCGTTCAGCTTTCTCTATAATTTTTTCTGCTCAGAAACTTTTTTGGTGCCATCGAGGCTCTGGGATTTAATTTTTTTTTTTTTTTTTTGCTCAGTCTGCTCCAAGGTCAAGTTTCCAATCAAGTTAGTGCTTGCAGCAGCAGAGATTCCTCCTATGGAAGCACATGTGCCTGCAGAAGACTGTGGCATGTTTGTGAGAGCTGGGTCTGTGCAGCTGGAGCAGGGGGTGGTCACGGAGATTTGTGGGCATGAAAAATGCTCAGACACTTATTTGCTAAGGGAAGGAGTTTTTTCAGAGCTAAAAACTTCTCCACTGTTCCTGTGCTAGTGAACTCCACTCTGATTTGTTTCCAACACTGGAGGCCTCTCTTGGGTCACATTTATATTTCTCACATTTTCCAATTAATTCAGTTGCCTGTGTTTTCTCAGTGGAGAGCTCCTACTTCTCTGTTTGTATTACCTTTGCTGTCTTAGGATTACATTGGTCCAGAGAGCTTTGATATTCCAAGATAGGAGATGCAAGATCAATTTCCAAAAGAAATATTAGATGTAAGCAGTTCACCCGACTAGCCAGGGAAAGACTGATGCTGAGAGGTCAGGAGACTCTTGAAATGACCAAATAACCTGGTTGTTTGCGCTTTCTTTCGAGGAATAGAAGGGGATTTGAGACATTCACCATCAAAAGATTGGGGGTTTTAGGTCTCTGCTGCAATCCAGGGAGTGCACACACCACCACAGCAAACAGCACTGAGTGTGGCTGGAGGCCACTGACTCACAAATAGTAATTCCAGTGTCTTACATGTCAGAATGACCAAGGAAGCTGGAGCTCTCTTTGTTCTTGCAGTGTTTTGCTGCATCTCCATGCTACAGAGACTATTTGGGAGCAGAACTGGGAGGGAGGCAAAGAGCTGAAATCACCTCCTTCAGCTGGGTCTTAAAAAAAGCCAGTTTTCTGGCCTGACTTAACCCAAGGATGGCTGTATCTATTGTTTCACTGAGACTTTTTTGGCACATGATTATTTTTGTTGCTCTTTTTAATCCATTGTCTCAGGGAAGGGAAATCTTCAGGCAGGAACAGTGCTTGAAGGAAAAACCTCTGCAATTCCTTTTGATTTTGCACAGGAAAGAGTCTATGGTCTGGAGGTGGGATGTGCCTTGTCTTTACGTGCTCTTTGGGGGAGTTTAACCTCAGGTTCTTATCTGTCATTCTTTCTCTCCTTATCCCACGTAGCAATACCAGATGTGGGAAGCAGGGAGGAGGCTGTGGCATGATGAGCAAGCCTGTTTAAGGTGCCTCTCTTATTTATGATGTAATGCTCCACTTTCTGTGCTGAGTAGATAAAGGACCTGGCTTGCTCCTTGCTGTTACAAGCAGTGGAAAAAGTTCCCCTGCTGCGATACAGATCATGTGTTTCTCTCATGAATAGGTCGCTGCGAGCCAGCTTTGCCCTGGCTCTCAGAGTTACCCTGGCTCATCCCAGAGGGGAGGGATGGGCTGAGAAGGTGGGTCCACACCGGCTGTAAAGGTGCTACATACAAAACATGCAAAGCTGGTGCTGTTTTCTGTTTGTCAGTGAGAATTCCCTCTCGGGTGTCAGCCTCTCGCTCAGCTCTGTGCCAGCAGACACAAGGATTGTAAGGTGAAACAGGGTTATCAGGAAGGAATTGACCCTGCCAACTTGCCTGGGCAGAAGGAAGCAGTGTTGGAGAGCAGGGCTGCCAGCCAACAGCCAGTTTTGTATTCCCTGTTTAGCAAGTGCCAGTCAGTCTAAAACAAAGCTGATGATGGCTGTTTCCTAAGCAAGGGACACGCTCTGCTGTGGGTGAGGGAGCAAGCTGTGATGTGGCTCCACTTCCAGTAGCACAAACTCTCCCCTGTGCTTTCAGCCCTGTCCCAACACATCCCAGGTTCTGAGTTCCCAGCACAGTGCAGAGAGATTGGCATCTGGGAGAGGGAAAGCAAATCTGGGGAGAGGTGAAAGAGGGAAGTGATGTCTGGGGACAGCAGAAAGGACTTGTTGACTTTGGCTTGGATTTGTGAACAGTAATTGTCACTTCCTTTTCAGTTGCTGTTTGTGATCACAAATCAAAAGTTAAAGCCCTAGGGAAAGCAGAGTAAGATTTCTGCTGGCAACTTTGGTGTTATCAGATGCAGTATGGTGTGAGCAGAGGTTCTCCCAGGCAGATCCCCAAAGCTGGTTTTGTGGAATTCTGCCAGAGGAAAAAAAGAGGATTTGAAGCCAGAACTCATGTGCTGCTGGACCCAGGAGATTCTGAGATCAGAGGATATGGGTGTGTTGGAGAAGCATGTGATATGTGCAGTGTGTGAGGGATCCATGAGAGACCTCCTTGGAGCTGAGCTCTTTCTGTGTGGAGACAACTTTCAAGAAAGGAGAAAAACATGGATGTGACTGGAAAGTACTTTTGGGGAGAGAGTGTTAATACCTTGCCAGCAGGTATTTTTTAGATGGGAGAGAAGCAAGGCTTTTCTGGGTGCCAAGAAACCACCCCATGAATTAGAGGTTGCTCCTGGCTGTCTCAGCAGAACCCCTCAATCTGCCTGGGGTGTTTTTGCAGCAACATGTCCTGTCCACAGGCAGCTGTGGGAGTCAGCCCCTGCAAAGGGAGATGTACCAAAATTGTCCTGTGCTGCCTGTGGGCAGATGCTGTGCCTGCTGCACATCTCTGTCCTGGGTGCAGCAGGTCTGTGACTCTGGGGTGGGAACTGCCACGTTGTCCTCTCTGCAGCTGTCAGAGATGGGCTCTGTCCCCTGAGCCAGTTAGGCTCCAAGAGGTTTGAGAGCTGGAATTGGAGCAGTTCACTCTCCATCACCATCCTGAGATTTTTCTCTTTCTGTGTTTCAGAAACTTCGACTCCCTCAGAAAAGAAAATGTGTACGAGAACAACAAATTGGTAAGTGACTTTAAATGTTTACTTTTGGTCTAGTCTGTGAGCTGGCACTTTGCTCATGTGATTTAGCCACAGAAACTCTGCAGATACAGTGTGCCCATTGTGCTGTGTTCCAATCCTTTGCCTTATTCTGCACCTTCCAGCCTTCTCCTTTGAACAGCAATGTCCAGCCTGGCTGGCTGCTTGAAAACACCTTCAGACTCTTCATACTTCTTAGCTGGCCACACAGAGATGTGGGTTCCCAGTGTGTCTTGTGGCAGCAGGAGCTCAGACAGAGGTGCTAGAGCTCACAACATGGACTTGTTGAGTGTGTGGTGCTCCTGAGGGATAGAGCAGGAGCTGGGAAAACAGGGAGTACCCCCCAATTTCTGTTCCTTCCTGGTGCAGGGGATCAAGGTGGATACATCCCAAAACCTGATGCTGCCTGGACACTTCACTCCAGCCTGGTATTGGAGTTTCTCATGTTCTTTCCATAAAGAAAATAGAAGCCAGGCAGGCCAACCCCCTCCTGCACTGGATTCCAGCATGGTCTTAGTGATCCAAGGAAGGATTTTCCTCTCCCTCTCTCTGTCACAAAAGGAGAGGCAGCGGATTATAACACTTCTCTTCCCTTGGCATTGCTCCACACAGTTTCATGGCTGCTTGACAGGAGCTTGGGATATGAACAAACCATGGCAGCTTACCCTTGTCTGGGCTGGAGGAGTGACATGCTCTAAGGCAGTGAGCTGGCTAAAGTGCTTCTTGCCTCTGGAAGAGCTAAACTTGTCCCCCCATGGCTCCTTAGCTTCTGCTCCCCTTCATTCCTGGCCATGTCTGCAGCTCCCATGACAGACCCTCTGTCCCCAGGCTGGACTGCAGCCTGTGAGCAGCTAGTGACACTTCTGGGGTTCAGCCTGTGTGTTCCTCTCCTCGAGGGGAGACTCAAACCATGCCCTGGAGGTTTGGTATTTGGCAGGAGTTGAGTCTCTTTGCCATGGAAGCATATCTTGGCTGAAGTGCAGAGGATCCCTGAGTGTTGCTCCTTGTCCAGCTGAGCTGATGGTGTCTGCTTGTGTCTGAAATGAGCTCTGTGAGCTGCCTCCGCTGCTTTTATGAATGAAAAGCCTCTTTGTGCTTCTCATAAAGCGTTGCTCCCCTCCTTTGTTGCAGTCTGTGTGTCCCCTCCTCCCCCTTTCTTAGTTTCTTTTATGTCCTTTGTTTTGCTCTCTCTTCCTTACTCCACCTGCTGTGGGATGAGTTGTCTGTGTTGTCCTTTCACTGCTGGTGTCCTGCTGCCTTGGCTGTGCTGTCCATGGCATTGACCCTCTACCTCTCTGTGCTCCTGGCCTCCCCCTTGGGCTGCTCTCCATCCCTGCTCCTACACTCCCTTGCTCTGGCCATCCTTGGGATACAAGTGGGCCTGATTTCTCCCAGCATTATTCCTCTGCTCTTGTCCAGACCCATTTTGATGCCTTACTCATCGGGGGCTTCTTTTCAAGGGCTGTATTGTGCATGCAAAACAGCCTTGATTGAACTGCAATTTGTCATAGAAGATCATCTGTCAAGGAAGAATGTGTCACTTCTCAAGTGCCACAAGACCAACCCCAAACTCCAGAAAAATTTCAGTTGGTGGCATTTTTTTGCTAGAGATTCCAACAAAATATAAAGAGGAGGAGAGTTTCTAGAGGCCTTGGAGTCAGTGCTGGTGGATGATGGTGTGGTGTAGCAGGCAGAGCCTGTGCCAGAGGGAACCTGTGCCAGGCCAGCTCAGGTGGCCTCAAGCATATCACTTCCCCATTTTGCATGGACATGGCAGCAGTGGCACTTTCTTCCCCTGGAAAGCACTTGGAGCTGCACTTTGGAAAAACATGCAAAAACAACATGTTTGTCCTTTAAAGGCCAGCCTGGGCAGGCAGCTTGAGAAGAAGGGTGACTGGGTCCTGTGAGGTGGGGATCCTGTTGGGTCTCCAGGCAAGAGCTGTTCCCAGGAACACGAGGATGCTGCAGGCACAGGGGACACCTTGTCCTAATGCTGCTCTCTGCTTTGCTCACCTGGCTCTGGCCAAACCAGGTGGGTGCACAGAGCATCCTCCTCCTTGTGGTGCAGGCAGCCCCTCACACATGTTCTGTGCCCATTGCCCCAGTGTCACCCGTGGCACAGCATGGCTTGAGGTGGCACGACCTGTGCTCCCACTAAACCTCACACCAGCAATGTCCAGCAAGAAAACTCGACTGGTCAGACCAGTTGTGCAGTGGGGAACATTCCAAAGAATGTTTTAAGTACCAGTTTGCAAGACAGGAAAGTGCCAGGCTGGGCTGGCAGCTGGGATGACACAGCCGGTGGTAACTGGCTGGAAGCATTTTTAATGTCAGCTCTGTTACATTTTTACTGAGATACCCAATGGAAAAAAATGGTAATTATCTTGCTGGAAAATAGTGGCTGTTTGTTTCTTCTAAGCAGGAATGGTTGGCTTGTACACCAACACTGTGTGTGTCCATGCCAGAGGTCAGATGCAGAGTGCTTTAATATATTCAAGGGGTTTTTTAACCCTTTCACTGTGAACTTTAGCAGTAGCCTTCCTTGTGCTTCTAGTCCTGCAAGTGCCGTTTTCCTTTGCTGTACTGGCATTTCAACAGGGATGCTCCAAAGGGGGAGAAAAAGGGTTTTTTTCTGTTAAGTTGGGAAGGAACAAGGCTGGAAAGGTCCTTAATAAAAGCCCTAAACTGAGCTGAGCAAGGGTGAAGTTTGGATGTTGCTTTTTTTTTTTTATTCTATTAAAGACTTTTGTTCAGAGGCAAGAGAAAATAGCTGTTGCCTCCTTTACTTGCAGTTTGAAAACAGAGGATACCACAAAGAGGAATATTTACCCCAAATACATGTTAGGCAGCATGGAAACAGTTAAACTGCAAGGGAGCTATCAGGAATTCTTCTTCATTACACCTCTTTCCCCCCTTTCTGGTCTGGGAGAGCTGGGTCCCTCCTGCAGCCCAAGATTGCCCATTTTCAGATGGAGAAGAGCAGGCAGTAGGAGGCAGGAAGCTTTAACATTTGCCCAGCACTCAGAGATGAAAGCTGCCTGCAAGCACCTCGCAGCCCACCGTTAATTGGGGAGCGCTCCAGGTTGGGCTGGGAGCCTGGAAACGAGTCTGCCAGCCCTGGACTGACACATCCCCTTCTGCCAGGCCTGCCTCTCTGCAGCTGTGCACTCACACACACAGGCAGGCTGCAGGAAGAGCAGGGGAAGCCCAGGTGAGTTGCTGTGCAGTGAGCTATGGCCAGCTTGCCAGGCCAGATTTTTGGCTCCTTGCCTGGATTTCTCAAGGCAGTGGCTGGAAGCCATGACTCTGTTGGTTCCTCTGATGTAGGAGTTAAACTGGTGCAGCTGTTCCCCAGCAGAGTTATGATTTGAGTGGGGCTGTTTGCTGTGCACTTTCTTACTTATGATGAGGAGCAGCTCTGCTGCCTGGCGTGGACAAGACCCCTCTATTTTAATTTTTTTCCCCCTTTTCCAGGCATTTCGAGTGGCAGAGGAGGAGCTGGGGATCCCAGCCCTGCTGGATGCAGAGGATATGGTTGCTCTGAAGGTACCAGACAGGCTGAGCATCCTCACCTATGTTTCCCAGTATTACAACTACTTCCATGGACGCTCTCCTAGTAAGTACCATATTCCCTGGAGGGGTGGGAACGATCAGGGCTTCATTTCGTGCCTTCCTGACAAGCTTGGAAAAGCAAAATAGACTGCACAGAGGCCTTTTTGGTACCAGAACTATTTTACCTGGGAGATCTGAACTCTTTGCACACCAGCCTACAGCAGCACCAGTGCTTTTGGAAGGGTGCAAGGCCATGTCTTGTCTTTGAAACTACGGCCTTAAAATCTAAAATACAGTCCTATATTTCTTATGGTCCAGCCAGAGAGGAGCACTGAAGGTTCCTCTCCATGATCCCCATCTCAACTTTCCATTCCTGAGCACCTCCACTCCTGTTGCAGTCTTTGCCACACCTGAGGGCTGGTGAGAACATGGACTAGAACAAGGCTGAGCTTGTCTGTGAGGCTGTGCCAATGTGACAGCATCAGTGGTCGGGCTTGTACAGCACAGCAGCACTGAGAGAAGGAAGGAGAAGAACATTATCACCCTAACTGACAAAATTGTGGTAGAAATTCTGTCAAACATAAAACAGGCCACAGAGCTGCCAAGGCATTATATTCCTACACTGGAAAGTTTAGCTGGGCTCACAGGAGCATTATTGTAGTCTTGGTTTATATTTGGCTTTAAGCTCACACAAAATGAAGTAATATGATAAACTAATTTTACAGGTTCCTCCAGAGGAAACTTTAGAAAGTGGGACATGAATGACTTAACTGGTTAAGGTGAACCTAAATGGAGAGATATGTATTGAAAATGTCCTACATCTTGGAAAGAAAGCACAAGTCACTCAGAGCTGCCTTTAATGTTTAAACTCTTACTACTTCTCTTTACACATTTAAGCATTTTTTTTCTATCCCTCCACAACTTCTTCCATCCCCCTCTTCATTTTTTATTTCTTGTTTTAAAACTCTTCTGATTGAAATCAAACAAATTCCAGCATGTTTGTGCCAAGTGGTGAGAATCTGGGTCAGGCTGGGGTCTTTGCCCCCTCCCCCCTGCATCTTGTCTACCACATCATCAAGCAGAGCACATTTTTATACTCTCTAGTGTCCCACAAAACACTTGGGTTGCATTCCTGTTGCTGGGGTGAATGTAAATGTCTGAAAATGAGGCCAGCCTGGAATGTGCCCTCTGACACCAAGCAGAATCATGGACTCACACTCTTGCCCTTCAGATGGGTTCCAGCAGGACCCTGGAATAAGCAGGACACAGGAGGACAGAGAGGGTGAGCAGACAGTTTTAGTGAGGTCATGCTTTTGTGGACAAGGAGAGTTGAAGGCACCCACCTTTGTGCTGGGCTTTGGGAATTCAGTAAATGGCACAAGTGGGAAGTGAGGGGGCAGTCTGAGCCTGAACTGTTTACTGGGTCCCTGCAGTAGGAGCACTGGGTGTTTATTTGGAGAGTTGGCTTTCTGGNTTGCAGTAGTGAATGTTCAGGTTGTGTAGGAATTCTGGAGCACAGCAGTTGGAATGAAGCAAACCCTCTGTGCTTCAGCTCCTCAGCCATAACACCTCTGCCTGTTCCAGCAGGGCCTGTTTCAGTCAGGATCAGTTCCA